>CM056821.1:32419451-32499451 GCA_029853015.1 Chelidonichthys spinosus | reverse complement strand
GAAGCTGCAGCACGCCGCCGTCGCCACCGCCCTCCCCCCACTGGCGGGCTCCATGCCCGGGCATCTCGCCGTGCCGCTGCCCAGGATCATCGAGAGGGACTTGGCCCAGTCGCGGCTCGACGACACGGACGACTACATGCAGCAGGAGATCCCGTACCCACGGCAGTACCGAGAGAACTCGGTTCCCACGGTGACGCTGAGCCAGCAGCTGCACAGGAAGAAGAGGGCCAAGATCAACAGCCGGGAGAGGAAGGCCATGAAGGTGCTTCCTGTAGTCGTAGGTGAGTGTTCAGCTTCTCCTCCAATCAGAGGCACACAACAGCTACGACACATCGAATACTGTTAAAGAACCACACCTTAAACTTCTAATAACCACCAGGGGGCGACTCCTCTCTGGTTGTATAGAAGTCTATGAGAAAATGGTCCTACTTCTCTCTGCTGGCCACCAGGGGGCGACTCCTCTCTGCTTGTATAGAAGTCTATGAGAAAATGGTTCTACTTCTCTCTGCTGGCCACCAGGGGGCGACTCCTCTCTGGTTGTATAGAAGTCTATGAGAAAATGGTTCTACTTCTCTCTGCTGGCCACCAGGGGGCGACTCCTCTCTGGTTGTATAGAAGTCTATGAGAAAATGGTCCTACTTCTCTCTGCTGGCCACCAGGGGGCGACTCCTCTCTGGTTGTATAGAAGTCTATGAGAAAATGGTCCTACTTCTCTCTGCTGGCCACCAGGGGGCGACTCCTCTCTGGTTGTATAGAAGTCTATGAGAAAATGGTCCTACTTCTCTCTGCTGGCCACCAGGGGGCGACTCCTCTCTGGTTGTATAGAAGTCTATGAGAAAATGGTCCTATTCTCTCTGCTGGCCACCAGGGGGCGACTCCTCTCTGGTTGTATAGAAGTCTATGAGAAAATGGTCCTACTTCTCTCTGCTGGCCACCAGGGGGCGACTCCTCTCTGGTTGTATAGAAGTCTATGAGAAAATGGTCCTACTTCTCTCTTGATGTATTATCTCAGTAAACATTGTAAACATGAGTTTATGGTCTCAATCTCTAGTTTCAAGTCTTCTTCAATCCAGCAAAATGTTCATTTAGTACATTATGGTCCATTTAGAGTCCACCAGACCAGAAAGCAGGGGATGCTTTAGGGGGCGGGACTTACCTGCTGATTGACAGGCTGCTACTATGCTACCAATGCTAATTAGCCACTAAGATGACTTTAACACTTAGCTGTAAAGTTGACCTTCCCTTTCTGGGAAATATATCCAAACTTTTCTGGAAACAGGTTTGTACATCAATTAATGTTATTTTTAATTAATTGATTCATTAATTAATTCCACTTTGTCTGGCTCTCTCTGCATCCAAACAGATGAGAGGGAAGTCGGTTATTTCACGAGCACAATGGTTTGACATCAGTGATTGTAGTCAGACGTTGAGCATGTTTACACACGTTTCTTTTTTAAATAAAGTTGCCAGTTGGTGAGGCGTTTAAGTGCTGAACGGTTCAGTACGGTAATCTCCTGTTTAAAAGCGGCAGCTGTGTTGGAACCCGTTTAATCAAACGGGGTTCAGAAGTGTTTTACCTGCTGAACGTTTATGAAGATAAAAGGACTCAAACAGTTAATTAGCCCTTTTTTCCAGCAGCAGCTTTGCGGCTTCAAGGCCTGGAGGGGTTTTCGTGCCGAGTGCCGGGATAAAAGCGTCACCTCTGACTCGCCGTCTCTCAACGAGCAGCGCCGTTATAGCTTAAAGCCCTCAATCCAATTATTATGCAACACGCGATGCTACAGTCACACCACCTCTCCTTCACACCGGCACGGTCTGATTGGTTCACCGCTTTGACCTTTGACCCGCCAGAGATCACTCGGGTTTTACTGTTCAACTGCTTCACATGTGGAGTATTCAGACTATCAGTGAAGACCTCCAACATGCCAGACGTTACTGAGCTCAGAGGAAACCTCCCTCCTCTAGAGATGAATGTGAAAACAAACATCTCTCTGCACAGTTTATTCAGCCAGCAACACACAAAACTCATCTCAGTGGATTCACTGAATCAGCCAGGCTGTTTCTTTGTTAACTGAAGACCTACAGAGGCCAAAAACACGTTAAAAAACACATTAAAAAACCACGTTAAAAAATCACGTTAAAGCTTGAGTAGGTGATTCTATTCAGCAACACTTTCTGTAATATTACTTGAAATCCTCATAACATACTGATAGCAATGAATTCATTAAATGCTCTGACATAAAAAAAAATAACAAAAATGTCATCTGGCCGTGGCAGGACTGTAAAAACCCTCGACCAATCAAAACAGGCGGAACAGAGAAAATGATTGGACGCCCTGCCTGTCTGTCAGTTACTTCCTGATTGCCGATCTCGAGCACTCCTTTAGCGTTTGAACAGAGGTCTGAACGAAGGGGGCGGGGCTTATTCGGTTCTGCGATGTGTTCAAAGTCAAAATCTCTGAAGTTTTTTTCTAAATGACCTACTCAAACTTTCATGATTTAGCCAAAGTTGTCAATATTAATAGCACACTATGAGTGTGGTGTGTAAATACAATAAATTGGATGATAAACTAGATCAAATGAATGCAATAGTTAGCATATTCTAAAGGAACGCGCCAACGCTCTCCGCTGGACGAATTAAGTTTTATAACGGCGTAACCTGATGATAAAAACACGACGTATCACACAGCACACTGACAACCAACCGTCAGATAAATAGCAAGCTGTTTATTACTGTTTGGCACAAAAACACCTGCCTGAACATCCCAGGACAAAACGAGCGGACCTGAACGCATCCTATGAATAACAAGCGATGCATTACGTCCTGCTGACAGTACAGCTGTGGCACATTATGAAAAAAAGTCCTTAAATGTCCCGGAAAGAGGGAGAGAGGGAGAGAGAGAGAGAGACATACATCTTACCTCTCAAGCTCTCAACACAAAGCTCATAAATCGCTCACAAACACCTGAGACCAGCGGCCTGCTTGGATCCGGTGACACGGTTATTCATAGAGCGAGCTTATTAAAAAGTGAACGTGGATCTCACCTGCTGGTTCAGGCAGAGACGGATCTGTGGGTTTAGTGTGAGGGGGATGATATTAATCATGTTTCCTCGCCCATGTAAATCCAGCAACAGAATGACCCTTGAATCTGTTTCTGCATCTATCTGGAGAAATGTTTTTAAAATGCATGATTTTTTTTGTGACGGAGAAAAGAAAAATCCAAAATGAGCTGTAAAGGTTCTCATTCTGCTTGGTCTGGAATGAACTCGTCGTGAATCGTTGAAGAGTCAGGTTGTCAGACTCACGACGAGACGCCTCGTCTTCATCCAGGTCCGATCTTCGGGGAGTCGGGACGGGCAGAAATGTATAAATGAATGATTGGATGAGTTACGAGAAGAGAGGGAGTCGTGTTTGAGTGAAATGAGGAGGTTTATGTTCCGCCTGCAGGTACAGAAGGAGGTCGTCCATTAAAGCTACTTTCTCATGTTCAACTTGACATTCAGCTCCCATGGTTTATTAAATAATTTTTTACATTTAATTTAATTTAACATTTTCTATCGTCTGTGAATCCTATTTTATGTGTAATGTTAATGTTAAAATTATTTTTTAAAAATGACAAAAAAGATGTTCTTTAAGGTGCATGCTTTTAAATTAATTTAATTTAAGTATTTTCTATAGTCTGTGAATCCTATTTTGTGTAATGTTAATGTTAAAATTATTTTTAAAAAATGTCAAAAAAAGATGTGCTTTAAGGTACATGCTTTTAAATTAATTTAATTTAAGTATTTTCTATAGTCTGTGAATCCTATTTTATGTGTAATGTTAATGTTAAAATTATTTTTAAAAAATGTCAAAAAAAGATGTGCTTTAAGGAGCATGCTTTTAAATTAATTTAAGTATTTTCTTATTTTCTGTGAATCGTATTTTATGTGTAATGTTAATGTTAAAATTATAAAACAATTGACAAATAAGTGTTTTAGGGTACATGCTTTTTTTTCTTTATTTAATGTAATTTAATTAATTTAAGTATTTTCTTAATTTGTGTGAATCTTATTTTAAAAAAGCACAAAAAAGATGTGCTATAGAGTGCAGGCTTCCCCCCATAATTTCATGTCATTTAAGTATTTTCTTATTATCTGTGAATCCTATTTTATGTATATAGTTAATGTTAATGAAAAACAGAAATGTGCTTTAAAATACCTGTAATCTTAGAAACATGAACATTTCAGTTTGTATGCACTCTCTTTAGTTTTTTTTTTTTTTTTGCTCCTAAATGTTTTTGCAAGATTCAGTTTACTTTCAGCTTCCACCTTTCTGATCCCGTCCGTTCTCCAGTTAATGTAGATTTATTCGTATTTCTTTGACGCTAAGACCTCCAGCTGTGTCGCTGCAGCAGATCTGGAGTCTGTTCATCCGAGGTCAAATGTGAATCCGGCGCTTTGTAAAAACATCTCCGTGCTTTAGACTTCAAAAGAAAAGTGAGATTTCTTTTATCTCGTGACATAAAAACCACGAAGCTTGAAAGTTCATAAAACACACGTTGACAGGCAGAAACCTGAATCTTAACTTATTTATGGAGTAGCAGCAGATCTGTGGACAGCTGGACACCTAAATCTATCAGAGACAAATACTTTTTATTTTAGTTAGTTTAGAAATATATTATTACTACTATAATTTTATTATTATAGATTAAGAAAAGACTTAGTTAATTCTATTAAATAAATTAAATAAATGGGAGGAAAACAGCTTTTTGTTGTCGTTATACAAGCTGATCCTCTTCTACGTGTAATGGTGGGATGTTCATTTACAAGTACTGAACAATTTTGAGGTACTTGAGGTACATTTTCTGCTGCGTCATACCCCACTACGTAATTAAAGGTAAATATTGTACTAGATTACATTTGTCTGACTAATATTTTATGTAGAAAATACATGATGAACTTATAAAACATGATAATACAGCATGTTTTTTTTAATGGTATCGTGTTTTTGTACGTGAATCAACCCAACAGCGTATAAAATAGTTCCACCCCGATCAACTGCAGCAGAAAAATGCTAATTATACACAATATATAACAGTAAAACACCTTTTAAAGCACATTTTGCTGATAATACTTGCATAATATATTTCAAATGTATGTATTTAAGTTGGAGTGGAGTATTTTTGTTGAAGTAAAAGGATCGATCTTCCATCTGCAGCAACTCAAATGAAAAAAGGCTAAATGAATAAATAAAAACCGTTCATGTCGGAGTTGCCATTTTCCAATTGATTGACTTTGACAGGGAAATTGCTGTGCCAACATTTTAATTGCTTTGCGCCCTCTGACAGTCACATTGTGTGATTTTACCGCCTGCCAGGACAAAAAAACTAGAATGATTGGTACAAAGACGAGAGAGGAACAACCCCCAGACGTACCTTGTCACATTTTTCTGACACATTGTGAAACGCGGTGTCACAATATTTCTGCTCCGAGGCCGAAAGGCAGGCGTGACGCGACGGGAGCGGCGTGCAGGTGTGAACCCGCCGCTTCCTGGTAATGAACGAATCCTCCATGTTGTTTTTTCTCCCACGCAGGCTGCTTCCTGTTCTGCTGGACGCCGTTCTTCGTGGTGCACACCACCCGAGCCGTGTGCCTGACGTGCGTCGTCCCCCCCAGCCTGGTGAGCACCGTCACCTGGCTGGGCTACGTCAACAGCGCCCTCAACCCCATCATCTACACCATCTTCAACACCGAGTTCAAGAAGTTCTTCAAGAAATGCTTCCGCAGCTGCTGGTGACGCCAGGCTTCCCTCCGCGGCCGCTGAGGGGAGCGACCCGCGGGGAGGTCACGACCCGGGAGGGGGAGGTCACGACCCCTGGACTGGTTTCCAGTTGACTCATCTCTGGATGTGGACGACTGATACAGGAAATACGCTTTAACACTGGTGATATGAATCCCATTTTATCATTTTGGCGATGCACGTTCTGGATCCTCGGGGATTACTGACCGAACTAGACGACGATGTCGGAGAGGAAATCGTTTTCAGGTCTGTACAGACCTTCCTGACTTCCTTTGCCTCGGTCGAGTCATGGACGGCCGGCTCCGGTGAACCCGGAGATCAGAAGAGCTTCAGCAGACCAGAACGTCAAAGAGCTGAAAGACACTTCATTCTGATTCTCACCTTTCATGCAGCCAAAAGGAATAATTTCACGTTTTGCTTTCTTGTTGAGAGTTTAACGAGATGATCAACAATCTCTAATTATGATGCAGCAGTCGGCAGCTGGTTAGCTTAGCTTAGCTTAGCACAAAGACTGGAAGCGGAGGGAAACAGCTAGCCTCATTCTTTTGAGCCCGTTTTCACGCCATGAGCGACACGGCGGCATTCCTCCGAGTCGTCTCCAACGGAAGTCGAGACACGAAGCTCCAAACTTACGAATCAAACGTTGAGCTGGTCTCAACTTTTTTCAATACAAATCATTTTCGATCCTAAAAAGTGCTGTTTAACGACGTAACACCATCACTCGTTAACAATGCTTTTGTTTAATTAATCCGACAATCTGTCTGTTTTTACAAGTATTTCTCTGCAACATTACGTTGATTATTCTGAAAATAAAAAGATGCAGCAGATTTTATAAAAAAATTAATTTCCATCTGTAGTCCCCAAAACAAACATACATATACAGTACACAATAAAATATAAATACTCTATAGAGACAAAGACACAAAAACAACAAAGTACTCACAAAAGGAATAATTCCTCTTTGCTCCCGTCTCAATGCTAAGCTAAGCTAACGTCTCTGGACGGTATCGAACTTTTCTCTAACTCTCGGCCAGAAAGCGAATAAGAAGAATTCCCCAAATGTTGAACTATTCTTTTAGAAAGCAGCATGAAGTTTGGAAGTAATAAGACGAGAAGGTTGATCTGGGACACTTTCACACATTATTGAAGCTGTAAAGGCGAAGAGGCTCGTCGAAACAACGCACTTCATCCATGAAATATCCAGCCAACGGACACGAACCCGACCCGGATCAGACTTCTTCTGTGTTAACTCTCTTTATAATGTGGAACTGTTCAAAGTACTTTTAAAAACGTGGACTGACGGTACGACATTAGCTACAACACGCCTTAAAATCCATCGGGATGTTCTGTGTTTCCGTCCCGACAGAAGTGAAGCCGAGGAGTTAACGAGATCCCCGAAGAGTCCCTTTTTTTGTGTTACGTTCAAGAACATATTAGCTTTCCTGTTTCATATTTAAAGTCTAATCACAGAAACAATCCTTTATGGAAACGCTTTTCTGCTTTTTACCAGACGGATATGATTCTAGAGCAGAGAGACGAGCGAGTTTAAGAACACAATGAGAACTTGTTTTCACGACGGCGTGTTATTGCTGCCTCCATGACAAAAAAACACTGTTTTGCTTTATTAATAAGATCCTTCTAATAACAAACCATGCTCAACAAATTAGAAAACTTGTTTTAATTAGAATGTCATCCTTTAATGATTTTTGTGTAATAACAGCAAAGACTTAAAAACACATTATTCTAGATTATTTGGCCTCTCATAATAACAAGAAATATATGTCCTCACAACACATCCTGAGACAAGATCTCACTTATTTTTAAGTCATGGGGGCAGAAAGACGTTGCCGTTTGTCATATCCATTTCCAGTTTGCCATAATCTCATTTCCTTCCAAAGCTATCTTTTACAGAGTGACGGATATCAGATGAAATGTTCACAAGTGTGTGTATGATACTGAGTGACACCTTTGCGGTGCAGTAATGGAACATTTAAAGTGTCTTTGATAACGTTCTGCTCGTGTCGTTGTGTTGGGAGTGGCCGGCGCCGCCTGTCGCCACAGTGTGCATGTTTGGTTACTGATGTGCCTCTTGTACGCCATATCCACGTTTTATGTGGAAGACCTTTCTAATAATAAAGTGTGTCATCTTTCTTAACGTTCCGGCTCAGGGTCGACGTGGTCGTCTTTTGGTTTAACTTCAGGGGAAACAGACTTTTCATCGACCAACATTGACTGAGGGGCCAAAAACAAATCTGGTTCTTGCATGTGAGCGATCTCTCTGGTGGTTTTTGCATTTCTTTGTTGTTTTATCTCTGCGGGTTTGTGCAGTCGGCCGGACAAAATCTGTTTTTTTTTCACAAATCCAGATTGATTTCACAAAGTCTGAAAAACACAGATTTCAACAGAAATCCTTGAGTTCATGCCGGTCTCAGATGGTGATGTTTGGATGCATAAATCCGATAGGATTACGTGCAAACAACAGTCTGATTTACGATCTTTGAGAAACTGGATTTGCAGTCTGAATGCAGGGTCAGTCGTCCAGTTTGTCTCTCTTTCTGGTCATTTTACGTGTCTTTGCATCCGAAACGAAGAGAAGCTGAATCCTGATACTACTGATCTCCATCCATACATCTCTTTGGGGGGAAACACCAGAAAGACTCGGAGACACCGACATCATGGCTGTTGAGTTAATGAAGCAGAGAAAGCAGCAGGTTAGACAAACACAGACTCCCGGCTGAGATGTGCAAATTGGATGTTAAGTTCTCTGCATTTTTTATCACTTCTTACTCGACGTGAATTTCTATCGCCGTGTGACTCTGAAGCCTCATTCACAGCTGCTCGATGCAAAGAAAACTCATCTCAGTTTTGATCCGCCATCAATATATTTAAAAGGTCTGTTTGACTTTGATTTAGGTGAGTTGGTGAATCAATCTCGCAAAATCATCGATTTAGTTGCTGTTCTGGAGCTTTTAAATCACTTGATGAACCTTTTTGGAGCTTTTTAAGCACTTTTTTCATCCCGGTTTAATAAAAAAAAGTGATGCTGTACTTTGGCACAGTAGTTTATATTCTGTATGTTTATCATGCTAACATTTGCTAATTAGCTACAAACACACAATCTGCAGTTGAGGCTCGTTATCCTCAGAAGTACGAATCACCAAAGTGATCCATCCAATAGTTGTCGAGACGTTCTACTAGAAACCACAGATGGAGTCTCTTAATGAAGTCAGGGGAACGCCAACGTCAGAGGGATTCATCCTCTGGGGAACAGGAACGTTTACAGAAAACGTGAAGTCGATCCACCCAGCTGTTATTATGAGATATATTCGACCTCTCTACAGTCACTAAAAATACAAATATGGATGATTGCAGCTTTGATCAGTTGATCTCAAGGTCAACCCGACTCAAACTGGAGGCAGCGTTTGAAAGCACAACCAGAAAAAAACAGAACTCTACAGTAAGTGATTTGATATTTATTTATTTATTAGGTATGAGAGAAGTAAATAAATGATTTGACCCGCATCCCTGACCCTTTAAGTGGCACACAGATCCATTTCTGAAAGCAGGTGAGATCCTGCAGTGATAAAAACAGACCTTTTCTTGTTTCAGAGGCGTCGGCAGCCTCGACACACGGACCTCGCTGTCTTGGTTGGGATCACATTTGAGAAACAAGGTAAACATGAAACCTGAGTGATAAAATGGTTGAATCTTCGTCATCCGGCAAATCGAGGACGATCTCAGGTGGAGATTTTTAACTTCTAATCCTTCAATTACAGACGAGCAGAGTGGCAAAACGAAATGTCACCACAATACTGCGTTTGTGTTGACGTACCAAAGTATCTGATGCTATCTATTTGTGTGTAAAGTCCCTCTTGAATTCCTAACAAGTAGCTTTAATCTGATTTATTAATTCCGGTTGCAGCAGTGTAGTCATTATAAACAGGAAGGCACTGTAGCATCACAAGCTGTTGGACGACTTCCAAAATAACAGTTCAAAATGACAAATTATATCTTAAACTCAACAACCTTTCACCAATATATGAATACGTTTGTTTTATGGACATAAACAGGGATTGCAGAACTTAACACGGTTTAAAATGAGATGGAAATATCTTACAGTAATTTGTTATTCATGTTTTAATTCCACTGGTTTTGTTAAGTTCTTGGCCTTGTGAAATATTGAGGTTTACTTTTTTTTCTAACAACATTCCAGTAAAGTTCAAACAGGAATATTAGTCATGGTCCTCTGGCTCCTTCTACTGGTTTCAAAATACCATCAAATCTCATTAAAGACCAAAAACCAACAGTGAATGTATCCACTAACAACAGATCAACTCCTCTCAGTTCACCTGCTTTTCTGCCCTAAAACGCTTAAAAAAGGCTTAATCTTATTTTCCTTTATTTCCTTGAATACTTACATCTTTCTTCAATGTTTTGACTTTTAATTCAATGGGTCAAGTCGTGCAAACAAAAGGCTATCGTGACACATTTTAATAATTTAGAGGCCATTAAATAAAATATAATATTGGACATCCTTATTATCAGGTGGACAAATTCAATATATTTTATTGCAGCTGGTTTGATTTCACTTACCTGCGTTCTACAGAGATATTCCAGCCCCTATTAGCAGCCCCTTGTTAGTCTCCATTGATAAAACCAACGATCCAAGTATTCCCACACAAAAGAAGGTCTACGTTCAGTCCTGCAGTGTTATAATAAATAAAGTCAAACCTCCGGCTCCATGCGGTGAAACCATCACTCTTCTGTCTTCTGTTCTGTCTTCGGTGCAGCCTGCAGATAAAAGTACACACAGGACTTTAATATCATTTATTTCTTTATGGAAATAAAACATCAATGCAGGACTTTATCACCCAAAACCCCGTTGTGCTTTGCATGCACGGCGATCAATCAAAGCCCAAGGAGCGCTAATTGATATTTTTTATATTGGGTAAAATGATTATGTGTCGTGTGAAGTGGTCAGGAGATTTATCGCCTCACTCTGCAGCTCCCCTCAGCTTTTAAAAACGCCTTTCAGCTTGTTTGGTTTTTATCGACTCTATGATGATGGTTATTTGATTAAAGACATGGATGGACCCGAGAAAAGACAAGAACCCAGACGACTCCTGGGACGTAGGAGAGTAATATGTGACCTTTCTCACTTTCTCAGCCTCGGCCGCCATCAGGGCGTCCAGCTCCTGAGTCCAGCCGAGGGCGTCGACCAGCGCCTGCACACCGCTGACCACGTCGCCCAGCTGCACCACGTCGCCGGGCCGGCGCCGCCGCAGGGCGAACGGACCCACCGGGTCCCTGTTGATGAGCAGCCGGGGAACCGAGCTGCGTACGACTGCTGTCAGACTGGCGAAGGGCTCCACCTGCAGAGGGAAGAGTCCCATCGCAGCTTCTTCAGAGCAGGTAGATTATTGTTGCCGTGCACAAATAAACGTCTTTTTCTGGGTGGAGTAAAATTAGATTTTACCAATAATCTATCAAGAATAAACACAATCAAAAAGCTTGAGTGTGAGGTGACAGATGAAAAATATTAATGTCACAATAAAAAGTGGATTTTTACACACAAACAATCTACATATCAAAACCCCATATATATGAGATCATTGGTAAGAATATCTGCTCATATATGCTTACATCATGTTGCACCTAGCATCAGAATGTTTTACATCATAATACATCATTAATATATCAGGCTGATAATGTGATAGTTGGTCTTTTGTCATCCTAACATACTGGTTCAGGTTACAGGGACAGGATGTGGTTTGGAGCCGTCGGCACGCTCACCTCCAGTGACGTTCCCATGACGATGAGCAGGTCGGCCAGGGGGAAGTCCGTGAGGTACATGAAGAAGTGATGTGGAAGCTCCTCCCCAAAAAACACAATGTCGGGCTTTATCACGCCTTTACAGGTGGGACACTTTGGGATCGTCCCCCCCATCACATCTGGCTGATGAGACACGGAAACAAGACAGAAACATTAATCATATCCAATATATTGCCATCTAATATCTCTAAAGTAAAGTGATGTCTTATATTCTACCTGGCTTTTACACAAACATCACTCAATAAAGAACAGTACTGTATAAAATGAAGGAAAGGTGAGCAAATGTTTGGATTTTATACTAAAGTAAAGTAGTTTGTCGTCTTATTAAAATTGTTATCAATTACATTCAATCTCATCTGATGTGAGACCTTGAGAAGAAAGTAGAAATATTTCTGAAAGGACGTCTATGATGAAGATACATTTCCTCGACTCCATAAAGTCTTGCTATGAGGAAAACCCACTTTGAGGAATGTGCTTCATGCTGTTTTTGGGTGGTGAACTCACCCGCAGCTCCTCTCCCTCGTACTTCCTCCGGCAGACTGTGCAGGTGGCGGTGGAGAACGTGCCGTGAGCCTCCACCAACTTCTCAGGAGGAATCCCCGCCACTTAAAACACAAGGAAACATCAGCACGTGTGTCTCAACGACGTGATTTCTAGAAGTAAAGAACATAAACACGCACGTCTCTCCAGCCCGTCGATGTTCTGCGTGTACATCCTGAGAAGCTGACTCTTCTCGTGAAGCAGCCGCACGAAGTAATGGGTCGGATTGGGCCGATAGTTTCCTGGGTACAGCTCTTTGGCCAGCGCGAAGAAGGGATTGGGGTTGTGATGGAAAAAGCTGACGTCAAATATCGCCTCGGCGTAGGGCAGGTCGTACTGCTGCAGGTTGTCATAGAGACCACTCCCCGGAGACCTGTGAGGTAATAATCTGCTTAATACACATGTTTACAGGAGGGTTACAGTTAGAAACGCTAGAATGCTACCTGAAATCTGGGATGCCACTGGGCGTGCTGATCCCAGCTCCCGCCATCACCACCACCCTCTTGTGCTGCTTCTCCCTGATGTTCTTGGCGATGTCCTCCAGGGTCGGCGGGCCCTCGGCCGCTCCGCCGCCGCGGGACAGAAACCCTCGGGTCCCGTTCCAGCCGGAAGACTTTGTTTGTCTGCGGAGAAGCATAACAGGGTTTGAAGGGGAGGATTCATTTGTTTTGTCTGCATGAACCAGAGATGCTTTAAAGTACCTTTGAAGAAAAAAAAAAACACTTGAGGAGGTCGATTTGGGAACCTCAAATGCTTTTCCTCGTCAACAGAATATATTTAGGTTTGAACTGCTGGTCAAACAAGACGTTTGTCGACTAAACCATTATTATATTTATCGATTGACTCAAAAAAATCACAACAATCCCAGTTGTCATGGCATTTTCCAGCTGATCCAAGGAGCTTTTCCCCCAAAAAAGGTTTACTTAAATTAAGTAGGATCGTTTCACTTTTACCTGACACAACCAACATATATAATTTCTTTTTCTGAGTGGATTAAACGAATGACGTATAAAATAAGAGTACTTTAATTATGTACTTACAGTATATTTTTTCATCATTTTTCTGCTCTTATTTGGCACACTATAGTTGTACTAATGTTATGATCAGTGAGTTGATGCAATTACATTGTAACTGCGTGTCAACGTGTATTATGACAATAAAGCTTGAATTGAAGAGAGTGCTTGAGTGTGTGTGCGTGTGTGTTTGTGTGTGTGTGTGTGTGTGAGGGTGAAATACCTGCACAGCGCTGCACCTACACACAAACTTCTTTGACCCAAACGACCTTAAAAAAAAAGACATGACGCAATCAGTCAATAAGCACTAATTCTGACTGAATCGTGAAGTTATCCGTCCTCTCACCGTTTGCAGAGAGCGTCAACCAACCGAGTCTGACAGGTGACAACACCGACGACCTCACCGAGGAAGCCATAACAACGGAAAAGAGCCGTTAACGGAAAAGAGCCGTTAATTTTCCTCCACCTAAAAGCTGAAAAATGTCACTTAAAAGAACGACACCTTCTGAAATGTTAGTTCTTCTTTCTTCCTTCCTTTTATTTATTCGTTCGTTCTTTCTATTTTTTTTTTTGGCGGTTGGCAAACAACTTTTTGGTGCATTACCGCCACCTACTGGTATGGAGTGTGGATCAAATAACCTTAAAACAAACTAAACAAAATAAAAACAAACAACTAATAAAAATAATAATAATAATAAAAAATAATAAAAGTAATAATAATAATAATAATAATAATAATAATAATAATAATAATAATAACCTATATCTTCCCAAACAAATTAGTTACCCAATGTTCGTCCTTTGACCTCCTTATGACGCGCGAGTACCGTAACGTACGATATAGCCGCGCTAACGTTAGCTTTAGCTCGCTCGGTAGCTACCAAGCTTGGTCGCCTATTTTGTTGTATTATCCGCCTTTTATTTATTTAAACACAACCCTACGTGACAGCGGTAGCGGTCAACATAATATTTGTACCGTAAAAACAAATCTTACAACAATAAACATAACGTGTATAACGTCAGTGGTGAAGAAATCAACTTTACCGTAAAAAAAAAAAATCGCTAGCTTTTTTAGGAACGCCTACTTAATTTCCCATCATCCTTTGCGCGCAGCAGCGGACCCAGCAGATTCACAACACAGCAGGCTACTTGCCGTTAGCTGAAGATACATCACGTAATTTTGTTTTAACAAAAAAAATAACTTCACAGATTGTGTCGCCACCATGAAAGATGTCAGCGGGTTCCTCAAACAGCAGCAGAGCAACAGCTCCACGCCGGAGATGGCGACGGAGTGGCACACGCTGGAGGATTTGTACAACAAAAGGTGAAAAAAAAAGAAGGCTAGGCTAGGCTAAGCTAACGTTAGCTCGTTCATTCATTGGAAATGCCCGCTGAGTCATGCACGGAGCTAGCATTAGCTGACGTCTAGCGTCAGCTACACTCTTCTGTTTTTCCTGTAAGATCTCAGCGGGGAAACTCGACTGTTCATTTTTGTTACTTCCCAGACATTTAAATATCAGAAACATACGCGTCATTTAATGGGCTGAAGGCTGAATCCAAAGCCGTTAATTTAGTCCGGTGGTAGACAAAAGTTTATCACAAGTTTCTCTTAGCTGTGTGCTAGCTATGGATGCTAATGGATGAGACCCTAACGTCAGAAGAAAAATAAGAAGAAGAATAGCGCTGTTCACTCGTGGTAAAAATACAACTGTCTGTCGTTGGTTAGTATATAGTACATATACGACAGTCAAGAAAACCTTAATGCACAGAGATGGGACCACCTTACAATTATTATTTAAATATATAATAGTCATTACAAGTTAAAGTCATGCATGAAAATGCAAAATCATGAGGGTATGATTAGGAAAATCTACTTACAGTATGAAATGTGACATTATTGTATATAACATTATTACTCATGCATACATGTTATTTCAAGGAAAATATAAAAGCTTGTGAAGCTGGAACCGGAATTTATTTTTTATATGAAAAATTACATAAAGTGTTCATTTTCTGTCAGGTACTGATTATTGGACAAACCATTTCAACTGCACTTGTATAAACTATATTGTATAAACTCTTCGCTTAATTTGTAAATAAATAAAAGCTGTATGATAGATATAGTGTCGTTAAAAATGTAAATTTCTACTTTGACAGATTGTGGCATCAGTTGACTCTAAGGATCACAGACTTTGTTAAAGAACCGTGCTTCAAAACCGGAGATGGCCTCATACAGGTAACTGCACCACGTTATGCGCATATGTTCGTAGTGTTTATATTTTTAATGTAATGTTTTTAGGACAATTTATAGATGAATTACATGGGAAAACTTCTTTGGAGACTGAACTGCTTTTCTTTTTCTATATTTGATATTTATCACGCATAAATAATCACAATTATGTTTAACATTGAGCATTTTGTTGTTTTCTGACGGCTCCTTTTCTTTCTTTAAGCTCTATGACAATTTCCTTTGTGACTTCGAACACAGGTGAGGGTCATTCTTTCTAACCACGTTACACCAGCCAGTTCACTACTTGTCTGGATGCTGATTTATTATTTGTGCTCCTTCATCAGAATCAACCCGTTGTCCCTCATGGAGATTATACTGTATGTTGCCAGACAGATGAAAGGTAAGAACGACATCATGCAGCAGGAAGTACTATTTCTTCACCACATTTTGGGGTATTTACATATCCTTCCCTCCAGATCCCAAAGACGCCATCACTTTTCTCGAGAAGACCAGGGAAAAGGTGCGTTGACCGATAAAACTGCAGATTTAGTAATGGATGGTGCAGCTAATGCAACAATCAACTGTACCTATTTAAGAGTATTATCATTTAAACTGGTTTAGAGAGGTGTTTTATTCAACTTGGTGGTCTTTTTTTAAGGCTGCTGTTGAATTCTCTTACACTTGGAGGTGTTTTCAACATTTTGTCCTTCCCACTTACTAAATAATAGAAGCACCTCTCTTTTTTTATCAGCCTTTTAACGTGTCTCTTTCTGGTTCAGGTGAAAAGCAGCGATGAAGCCGTCATTCTCTGCAAGACTTCTATCGGCAGACTGAAACTGGAGATCAGTGATCTTCCTGCCACAAAGGTAAAGGCTCTTAACGCCCCCCCTCCCCCCAGGCTGCTGACGCAAAACCCACCTCACACCTCATTCAGATGTGGCACATTTTGAACGTGGAGCTGCTGGTGGTGTTCACGCTTGATGTGTCTTTATTTTCTAATTCTGACACTTTATGTGGAGTAAAACATGCAGACTTTCCAGTTCAGCAACAAAAAAAGAAAAAAAAAATGGGCTGGTAGCCGAGCTTTTAACTCTATGAACCTGACTGATGCTTTTTGGGTCGAAACCTTTTTTTAAATTAAACCGTGAATGTTTGATCTCCAATGTCCTTTTAAGGATAAGTGACTGTAAATCTGTTAAGAAATTCTCTATATATTTCTTCTTAACTTCAAATCCTGGCTCATAATCATCAAATTTACATATTTGTATCATATTTCAACCAATGGGAGTGCCAGAAATCAAAACGCTGATTGACAGAACTAAAGCTGAGCGTTCTTAATACTACACTTGAAAACACGCAAAGCGTTTTTTTTAATCCTGTCTTCAAGTAGAAGAAATAAGCAGACCTGTCCTCTGTCACTTCCAGAAACTCATCGAGGAGGTGGAGGAGCTGTTGAGTAACTTGCCCGGGGTGACGTCGGTCCACGGCCGCTTTTATGACCTCTCCAGCAAATACTATCGCATCATCGGGAACCACGCCTCTTACTACAAGGACGCCCTGCGCTACCTCGGATGTGTGGACATCAAAGACCTTCCAGGTGAGAAAGGACGCACCGGCTTGATTTCAGGCCAACGGAGCATCAGAAAGTCTTTCATATCAGCGGCTGAATGATTTCCTGTCTTTCGCTCCACAGAGACGGAGAAGCAGGAGCGGGCGTTCACGCTGGGACTCGCCGGACTCTTAGGAGAAGGAGTTTACAACTTTGGAGAGCTGGTGGGTTTTAGTTTTAGCACGGCGGTCGTCGTGATGTTTGTCTGAAGCTCGTTGACGTCTGCTGTTGTGTGTTTTGCAGCTGATGCATCCTGTGCTGGAGTCCCTGAGGAACACAGACAAACAGTGGCTCATCGATACGCTATACGCCTTCAACGGAGGCAACGTGGAGAAATTCCAGGGCTTCAAGTCAGCCTGGGGTCAGCAGGTGATTAACATTTATACATACAAATAAAATGGAGAGGAGACGGGGCGTTTCTAATCAAATCATCGTAGCAGGATGGTCAGAACGGCGGCCATGTTTACATGTACCATCTCGACTGCTGAAGCGGGCCACTTATGTTTTTGTTTTAAGATCTGAACATCTGGAACCTTTTGAACCCGATTTGATATTTGACAACTGTCTCATTGTTTGTCCCTCCGTGTTTTTAGCCCGATCTCGCAGCACATGAACCCAAACTGATGCAGAAGATCCAGCTGCTCTGCGTGATGGAGGTGAGTCAGAGCAAACTCAACTGCTTTTTAAAGCTGCGTGTGTTTTTACACATTTGTATTCGGGATTATGGGACCCCTGGAGAAGGAGATGCTACATCTCAAGGGGCCGTCCTTTGCTGCAATCATTTACACGCAGAGCTGAAGAGGTTTCTCATTGTGCATTTCATAATAAGTTGATTACCGGGGGAAGATTTCAGCAGCTACTTTAACGAATCAACGCCAACTAACCGACTCCACGGTTTGTTCTAACAGACGTTTTCTCACCCGTCAGTGACATCATCGTCGTCAGACACGAAGGTTAAAAAACAGGAATGTTAAATCACTTGAAATGTCTCTTCCAGATGACTTTCACTCGTCCTGCAAACCACAGACAGCTCACCTTCACCGAGATTGCTCAGAGTGCCAAAATCCCCGTTAATGAGGTCAGTGGGATGACGACGGCGACGAGGTTTCATTTAAAACACAGAGCGGATCATCCTCGAGTGATTTCCATGAATATGAACGTGTGAACTCCTGCAGGTGGAGCTCCTGGTGATGAAGGCTCTGTCCGTGGGCCTGATCAAAGGCAACATCGACGAGGTGGACCAGAAGGTGCAGATGACCTGGGTGCAGCCCAGGGTGCTGGACCTTCAGCAGGTCAGTCCTCATCCCGTTGTATTAATCTCACTCCTGAGCTACTTCAGCTGCTGCAGGGGTACTGAATGTAAACACACGCTGTTACAGTGATTGTAACGGTGGATAAAGAGCTTCTCGGCTCTGCAGGAACACTGCCGTTTCTTAATTTCATCGTCTTCCGTCTCCATCCCCAGCTGATGTTGGTTCACTGTCACACTGTGATCTGTAGGTTCAGCTTCTGTCTTTTATCTTGTGTCCTTCTGTCTGCTTCTCTCTAAAAGATCTAAATGAAATATGAGGAGATTTTATGAATGTTATATTTTAATGTTAGTTTTGTTGGTGGATATAGTCCTATAGGGGGGTTCAGAAATGCAGAAGCAGCTAGAAGACGAGTTATATTATGTAAAGAGTGGGATTCTTGTTCAGGATTAAAATCCTAATCTGCACTTTACACTCGACCTGCTGCTTCACACTCGTTCTGACGTTCTGTTGCAGATCAAAGGCATGAAGGAGCGTCTGGACTTCTGGTGTGGAGACGTGAAGAACATGGCCATGCTGGTGGAGCAACAAGCCCACGACATCCTCACCTAGTCCACCTCGGTCCACAGAGGGGAACTTCCTCACGACAACTTCTGTTTTCTATCGTTTCTCCTTCTATCTTCTGTTTGTTACCAACCTGTAAAAACACAAAACAAATGGCTGTAACATTATTATCCTCATCATCATCATTATGATCTGATGATTGTCTAAAACATGAATAAAAAAACAACCACAAAAATATAAAGCTGTTTGTGTACAAGCATTTCTTTATATGTATTTGTGTTTTGGGGGTTCTGTGTCGTACATTAAGGTTTATTATATTATTTTTAATTATTTTACTTGATGTAATTCAGTGGCAACTAAATATTCTTTAAAATCTGAAAGGATGTAGTGGAATAAAAGTTCAGTATTTATATCAGTATCAGTATATATAGGAATACTGGAGTGAATGTACTTTCCAACGAGTACTTTGTTTTTTAAATAATATTTTGTCCTACAATTAAATATATATTTTGCATCATGTCAGTCTTTTCAGTAGAAGAAAACAGATGCCGGATGAAAGCGTCTGTTTGACTTCCTTCTGTAAACGCTGAAACTAAATGTGGATCACATCTCGTTTTAGAGACTCGTTCTGGGCGCTGATGCATCACCAGCTGCTCAGAAACGGTGACGGGTTTTGGAAATAATGAAAGTTGGTTGGTTCCTCCCTTTAGAGTCTGGTTCTGGTAACTAGTCTGGTCTCTATTTCCGTCTTTAAAGTCGAGGTGAATGAAAACCCTGTTGGATCACATCCCCAGTAACGATACATGCTGATGTAAATATCGCTTTTCTCACCGTTGAACAGATTCTTTATAAGAAGAAGGCGTTGTCATGGTGACATCACCTATGGGTTTGTGGACTACGAGTTTTGGATTTTTCTTTCAACCAGTGAAGGAAGTGACCATATTTGGACTGTGGAGGAGCGACGGGTGGATCTGATGAACACAAGCAGCAGAGCAGCACCCTTACTGGATCTGGATCCATGTGGATTCTGGTGTGAAGCTGCTAACAAAGTTAGCATCTATGATTCAAGGTCAACTTTACAGCTAAGTGTTAAAGTCATCTCAGTAGCTAACTAGCATTGGTAGCAACCTGTCAATCAGCAGGTAAGCCCCGCCCCCTAAAGCATCCCTTGCTTTCTGGTCTGGTGGACTCTAAATGGACCATATTGTACTAAATGAACATCATGCTGGATTGAAGAAGACTTGAAACTAGAGATTGAGACCATAAACTCATGTTTACAATGTTTACTGAGATAATACATCAAGAGAGAAGTAGGACCATTTTCTCATAGACTTCTATACAACCAGAGAGGAGTCGCCCCCTGGTGGCCAGCAGAGAGAAGTAGGACCATTTTCTCATAGACTTCTATACAACCAGAGAGGAGTCGCCCCCTGGTGGCCAGCAGAGAGAAGTAGGACCATTTTCTCATAGACTTCTATACAACCAGAGAGGAGTCGCCCCCTGGTGGCCAGCAGAGAGAAGTAGGACCATTTTCTCATAGACTTCTATACAACCAGAGAGGAGTCGCCCCCTGGTGGCCAGCAGAGAGAAGTAGGACCATTGTCTCATAGACTTCTATACAACCAGAGAGGAGTCGCCCCCTGGTGGCCAGCAGGGAGAATGCAGGTTTAAGGCACTAACATTGGCTTCACTTTTCAGTGTGTCCTTTCAATTAAACTTAACTTGTGTTCATACTCCTTCAAGTGAAAGAAAAGCCAGTGAGCAGGAACAAAGACGGTGACGGTTGCCACGACAGCATTGATTAAATTGAAAAATAATATATATATATAAACCAAAATAATACATTTATGACATTTTATCATTTTAAGCTAATAGGATTTATTATTATTTTGTATTATTATTCTTAAAAATAAAAATGTCATTTAATGTTTTTTTTAATTTATTTTATAATATATATATATTTGTGTATGTGTCTATTTATATATATATATATATATATATATATATACATATATAAATTACTGAGGAAAACTGTTTTGTGGGGGGAATGTGTCTGCATTAAACATGGTAAAAGATAATAAAAGATATAATAATAATAATAATAATAATAATAATAATAATAATAATAATAGATACAGCAGCAGATCTTCAAAAAGGACTATTTCACCAGTTTAACTGGTTTTCTCTGACACTATTATCTGGTCACCATGCGATCCAGCAGACGGTCGTTGGTTGACGGATAGATTTCCAATATCGCCATGTCCCCGGCTATCGATTAGAAAAATATTCAGCACGTGACCGCTCTGGAAGTGAAGGGGGACTGGCTGTCTGTTTGTGGTGAAGCTCCTGCGTGGAAACTGATCTGAATGTTGAAACGGGTCAATCTGGGTCTAATAAAGCTCAGTCAAGTGACAGCTACGGTCCACTGGGCTGCCGACAGCGGGGGAAAGACTGACAACAATTAGTTTGGAGAGAGTGGCACGCGATCAATGAGCTCCCAGAAACTCCAGTTATCAGAAAACAGACTGCTGACTGCCCAGATCCGAGTCTGGGAGGAGGAGAGACAGAAAGCAGGCTGGATAATTAGCAAAGAGCCGGCTGCATCCTCAAAGGGGAAGAGCAGCGAGCTGCATGCACGCAGCCATTCGCAGCATCCCTCCGTCTCTATCTCTTTAAGAGCGGGGAGAAGGAGTGTGTGTGTGTGTGTGTGTGTGTGTGTGTGGGGGAGGGGTATTGGCTGGGGTGGAACAGTCCTGTAATGAGCAGATTTTAGAGAGAGAGGGAGAGAGAGAGGCCGAAAAACAAGAGAGGACAGATGACTTGGTGGAATTGGGATACAACAACAATCCAGGTTTTTAGACATCGCCGACACGGAGGGGACAAAGGGGGAACGGGAGAGGAATAATTCTTTTTTTTTTCCTTCTTCGCATCCTCCAGGAGGAGAGGCTCATCATCTGTGGATCGGGAGGAAGAGGCTGGCTTCGCTGGTTACGTGTGCGTGAGGCTGAGCGTGGACGATACGGATGTGTGTCTCCGAGCCTTGTTTTCCAGGCCATGCTATAGAGCTCCAACTTCTCCCTCCTCTCTTTCTGTCTCTAATGGCGTACCGGTGCAGCAGCAGCAGCATCCTGGTCCTGCCTCCCTCTCCGTGGGCCGGTGCAGCGGGATGTGTGGATGCTGTAATGTCTGATTGAGTTGCTGCTGCTGCTGCTGTCGCCTCGCTACCGCCGCCGCCGCCGCTCTCTGGGCCTCTGGGACTGCTGGAAAAAGCCTAGGCCTCGCTTGTCTGGAGCGCTGCAACCGGCTGAGGCTGACGGGGAGCGAGCTTTTCCCCCGGCTGCGAGGCTGCGCGGAGCAGGAAGGTGGAGGAGGAAGTGGAGGAGGAGGAGGATGAGAAGCACTCTGAGCCTGCGTGCCCATGGGAAGCAGCATGCACGGCAGCTGCGTTCGTCACTCCAGAGCCGCCGCTGAGGCTGAGGCTGCTTCTCCGTCCGCAGAGGGGATGCTGTCCGGGCCGCGTCCCGCCGCTTTCCACGACGAGGAGCCGCCGTTTCACATCCTAAAATAGAGAGAGAGAGAGAGAGAGAGAGAGAGAGAGAGTCAGGCCCGGCGCTTCCACGCTATCAGCTTCAGGACTGGGCCTCCTCCCTCTTTGCTCCTTCTGAGAGAACCAGAACCTTTGTTTCTTTTTTAAATTTCTTTTTTTCTTGACGTTCTAAGGATTTGCCGAAACCTGTTTCATGCATGTCCACTGGAGGCAGGTTTGACTTTGATGACGGGGGGTCGTACTGCGGGGGGTGGGAGCAGGGGAAAGCCCATGGGCGAGGGGTCTGCACGGGGCCCCAGGGTCAGGGCGAGTATGCCGGCGCCTGGAGCCACGGCTTCGAGGTCCTGGGCGTGTACACGTGGCCCAGCGGGAACAACTACCAGGGCACCTGGGCGCAGGGCAAGAGGCACGGCATCGGCGTGGAGAGCAAGGGCCGCTGGGAGTACAGAGGGGAGTGGACGCAAGGGTTCAAAGGTCGCTACGGGCAGCTGGAGAGCACGGCGAGTGGGGCCCGGTACGAGGGGACGTGGAGCAACGGGCTGCAGGATGGATACGGCACCGAAACCTACTCGGATGGAGGTAAGGCTGCTCAAAACTCATGTCCTACTGAGGGAGGCTCACATGTCAGAAACCCAGACCTGGGTCAGTCCCGTTTCACCACTCTGGTTCCACAAACAGATTCTCAGGCAGCAAGTGGAGCGACTTGCTTACTTCGCCTGCTGCTAAAATCCACCGTATCACATCTCTATATAAATAACATGTAGGTCACATCCACATGCTGGCTTACTGAGCAGGCCTACGGGGCCCAGACCAGACCCCAGGGACCCAGGGTTCAGGAGGGACCATGTTTGGTGTAGTATTTAGTATAATATCTGTGCAGGAGGGTGACAGGGTCGATCTGCTCCGGCAGGAAGCTTTAGACAGCAGACGGGCAGATTCTCTTCATCACCGGAGACCAGAGGGACCCGAGAGTTTGACTCCACCTGCAGAATGTAACTGAAAGAGACGCGACTACAAAGACACACAAGACGACTACAAAGAGACACAAGACGACTACAAAGACATGCAAAATGATGAGAAAGAGATGCAACACGTCTCAAAAGACATACAAACAACTAAAAAGAGAAGCAGGATGACTAAAAGTGACAAAAAGGACTTTGGTGTCGTACAAAATGACTACAAAGACGTAGAAACGACTACAAAGACACGCAACAGGGAGATGTAAAAGATTGACAAAAAGACATAAACCCTACAAAGAGACAGAAGATGAATACAAAGAGACTCAACGTGACTACAAAGACTGATAAAACAACTACAAAAAGACACTAAATGACTACAAAGAGACCAACAACCCGGTCTCTTTCAGTCTGGCTGTCTTGCTCCGGTGTCAGAGGGGTCGGAGGCCTTTAACGGGATCTAATCCGTCCTCCTGAACCCATGAGGAGGTCTGTGGTCTCAGGTTGACTGGCCAGCCTTTATTATTATTTTATTAGAAACAGGCCGCGGTGCTGAGATCTCATCACTTCCTCTGTTTAGAGACGCACCTTCACCCCCTCTGCATCACACCCTCTGTCGCCATGGTAACGCGGAGACAGCAGGTCAGCGTGCCACCAGAGACCAGCTCCCCCCCCCCCCCCCCCTCCCCCTCTCTGATTGGCTCCCTGCCTCCGTCAGTTTCATTTATAAATCTAGGCCGTTTGATAAGAAGCGGCACCACCGCGCCCCGGACCCGGATGTTGGAAGCCAGGTCAATAAGTGATGCAGGTAGAGCGAGTGTGCGTGTGCGTGTGTGTGTGTGTGTGCGTGTGTGTGTGTCGGTGCTGCATAGAGGCGGAGGTTGTTTCCCGGGAGGTGGAGGCTCCCAGCGCGAGCACTAAGCCTTACATCCGCGCGCCTGCTGCTTCAGACGGGAAAAGATGGAGAGGAAAACATTACAAAAAAAAAAAGGACTGCGTCACGCGACAGCTCTGCCACTCTCTCTTCCGGTCACGTGGGAGACCGCCGACAGATGAATATAGCACGCACGAGCTGACACATTTTCCACAACCCAATAAATGTGCCCACACACACACACACACACACACACACACACACACACAGGCCCGTCAACACGGCACGCGCTCATTAAAGCCGACAATAAAACGATATCACGCGCCACATGCAGCCGCGCGTGCACCTCCAGGTCCGCCGTGTTCGTGTTTCAGCACCGCGGACAGCTCCCGGTCAACGTTCTCGGTTTGCAGAGCCTGAAAAAGCAGTTTTTAAAAAGTGAAAATAAATCACGGTAAACGAGATGACACACAGAAGAGAATGCAGGTCGTTACCTGGAAAATAATGAATCATTTGAGGCTCATTTGAGGTTTTTTGATTCATCTGTTCATCTGTGCCCCAATAATACTCAATAATAATCATAATAATGTACAGTTTATATACTCATACTGTTCCTGCAGTAAAACAAGAAAACTGTCCGTAACCAACAGGACACGATACAACAATAAAGTGAGTGTCAAGTCGTGTACTTAAGTACAATTTTGAGATACTAGTTGACTTGCAACATCTCAGAGGGGAAATATTGTACTTTTTACTGCTTAAAATGTAATTAAATTATGATGTATAATAAACCATTAAGCTACCAAGCAGTATCTAAAGTAATCAAATAAGCGTCACCTTTACCAGCTGCTACCTTTAAGTGATCACATTAATGCCTCGATAATGATAATCCAATTTTTTTCATATCACGTTTGGTACTTAAATAATCTGAATCTAAGATAAGATCGTTTAAGATTTTAATGATTTTACAAGTAGAGAGAGATCAGGGCAAACTCAACGACTCTCGAGTCCACAGTGCACGGAAAAGTGGGGAAAGCAATTACACGTAAAGTACTACAAAACAATTAAGTGAAAGTCTGAGGTGGAGAAAGCTCAACTGAACGATCTCACTCCTGATAATACACGTTTGTGTTTTCTCCAGCCGTTTAAATATCATCCAAAGTTGATTTTTGCAGCTGCGAGCGGCTCCTCTATTTCATTTTTTGCGTTGCATTGTGGGAGAAAAGTATGGAAACACTATTGAATCGATGTATAGAATGGATGTGTGGTATCGGGACGCGGCGGTGACCCACTTCTTGTATAGATGCTGAGTACTGCATGAAGATTGTTCACTATAGCGTGAAGCGATTAACCTACAAGCCGACAATGTAAACGGGAGATTATGTTGTAATACAATTAATGCCTCAATGATCATAATCCAACAGAGTACTTTTACTCATGGTACTAAAGTAATTTTTTTATCTAACTAAAATTTAAATGCACGACTTTTACTTATTTTAAAAATGTTTACTTGTAAAAGAGTATTTCTACACTTAAAGATCTGAATACTTCTTCTTCTTTACAACTTGTTGTTCAGCCCCGGATTCACCAAAAATCAATTAATGCAGTGTTGAAGCCGTTATCATTTAGAGGATATTAATTCTTCATATTCTAATATATATATATATTTATTTATATATATATATATATATATATATATATTTACTAAATTATTCACCCTAAAAAACACCCACAAAAATCCCACAATGCAGTGCTCAAAGGAAATGAAGGTCTTGTGTTTTAACGGCTCCAGGAACTAAAAAGGAAAAACAAAACATTTTGCTGTCAGTGTACTTTAACAGTATCCTGCGTCCTTACAGTACTACAGTAAATGCTATTAATTATTCATATTTATCAAACTGGGACACAGTGAGTGACTCATGTTTGAGATTTAGCAGCGTGGATAAAAAATAAACCTCCGTGTATCTGTGAAGGTTTTATTTTTACTTCTGTTAATACTACTACTGTTAATACTACCACTACTGTGAATACTACCACTACTGTGAAAACTACTACTGTTAATACTACCACTACTGTCAATACTTCTTCTGTTAATACTACCTCTAATGTTAATACTACCACTACTGTGAAAACTACTACTGTTAATACTACCACTACTGTCAATACTTCTTCTGTTAATACTACCTCTACTGTTAATACTACCACTACTGTCAATACTACCACTACTGTGAAAACTACTACTGTTAATACTACCACTACTGTCAATACTACCACTACTGTGAAAACTACTACTGTTAATACTACCACTACTGTCAATACTTCTTCTGTTAATACTACCTCTACTGTTAATACTACCACTACTGTCAATACTACCACTACTGTGAAAACTACTACTGTTAATACTACCACTACTGTCAATACTTCTTCTGTTAATACTACCTCTACTGTTAATACTACCACTACTGTCAATACTACCACTACTGTGAAAACTACTACTGTTAATACTACCACTACTGTCAATACTACCACTACTGTGAAAACTACTACTGTTAATACTACCACTACTGTCAATACTTCTTCTGTTAATACTACCTCTACTGTTAATACTACCACTACTGTGAAAACTACTACTGTTAATACTACCACTACTGTTAATACTACCTCTACTGTTACTACTACTACTACTGTTAATACTACCACTACTGTCAATACTACCACTACTGTGAAAACTACTACTGTTAATACTACCAATACTGTTAATACTACCTCTACTGTTACTACTACTACTACTGTTAATACTACACTTCTGCTAATGCTACCACTACTGTTAATACTACTACTAATGTTTATACTACTAACGCTGTTAGTACTAACACAACTGTTTATACTACTAATACTGTTAATACTACCACTACTGCTAATGCTAATACTACTACACTACTACTGCTAATGCTACCACTACTGTTAACACTTCCACTACTGTTAATACTACTACTGTTAATACTACTACTGTTAATACTACTACAACACCAAATGCAGATGAACCCATGATCCTGGTTGGCTCCAGATTTTGGCTAAAAGCCTGTTAAGGCGGTTTTCCTGTTCCTGGTGACGTTGGGACTCGAACATGTATGAAACATCATGAGTTACATGTTCTCGTCCTGCTCCTGGTGACGTTGGGACTCGAACATGTATGAAACATCTTGAGTTACGTGTTCTCGTCCTGCTCCTGGTGACTTTGGGACTCGAACATGTATGAAACATCTTGAGTTACGTGTTCTCGTCCTGCTCCTGGTGACTTTGGGACTCGAACATGTATGAAACATTTTGAGTTACGTGTTCTCGTCCTGCTCCTGGTGACGTTGGGACTCGAACATGTATGAAACATCATGAGTTACGTGTTCTCGTCCTGCTCAGTGTGTGAAGAGTCCTGAGATGACTTCTGTTGTGATATGACACTATAAACAACACTGGATTTCAGCACCTTGGACAGCTCCGGCTGATGTCAACCAAAATTCAAGAACACTGTACCGCCGTTAAAATCATGAAACAGTCATTCAAATGAAAATGATTGGTTTTCCTGCTCACTTCTCAGATTAACCGTAACTTTTTTAAATGTTTCGAGTCGTAAGCCTCTAGTCTGCGACTGCAAAAACAAACAATGCGCTGGTTATCCATGAATTTAGCATTTAGCAAACTTGTGTCATTTCCTGGAAAGTAATCACCACATTCAACGCTGTAATTACACCACTAAGCATCTGTCTTTGTGATGCAACAAACAGCAGAGTTACAGATCAGCAGCAGATAATCTCGTCATAGTTTGAGTTTAATTTGATATGAATTATCTACAACAGATTCAGTTATTACATGTTCTGATGTGAAATTAACTCACAGCTAATCATTTCTGATGACTGAGCTGCCGTCATATAACTTTTTTTTATGCGATGAGATATAAAAATGCTCACAGAGAATTATCACCTGCCTCCAGTTTCCCCTCGCCGGCCGATTTAAGCATCTTATAGCTCGCCGTTTTGTGTTTTTTTTATGGCCCATTTACGGATTTGGTTCAGCAGTTTTCACATTAGGAATCTCCCGATAACGCTACACTTCCTGCTCGGCGGCAGCCAGACACCGTGAGCCACTCGCCGGGGAAACGGTGGAGCGTACAGCATATTTCCCACAGGAGACGGTGGAGACCAAAAACAGAGCTGAAAAGAAAATACAAACACGACACCAAGGGAACGCTACCGTTGTCTCCTGGATGTGTTAATAAGCAACAACAAGTTCAACATGAGTTTTAAAGGTGATAACACTTTCAGATCGAAAAGAGCTGCTCGGGTTTAATTAAGTCAATACTTGTCGGATGTGATGTTCTGTTCATTTGTTCGGGTTATTATAGAGCTCAAACTGCTCACCTGTGAAGCTCCACAGGAAATAAACACTGCTTCCCACTGAAAACACTTGTTTTTACAAAAATGTGACTTTTATTCAGGTAGTGCAGATAGTGACAGTGTGAGTGACAGCTTGACAAAATGTCAAAATGATGTCCAGAAAAATAGAATTTAGTTTTCTTTTTATCTTGTTTTTTATTATGTTTTTTATTATTTTACTATGTTATTTTAATTGGTAGCATCATTACATATTTTGTTATATTCTCCTGGTGGAGACATTCTTTTTTATCAGTTATGATCTATATCATGTGAATTTTAAGAAACAAAAACTGGTTTGAAAACCTCTTGAGAATTGTTATGGCACCACCTAGTGGTCAGAAAGTACCATCACTTTTCTTTGCAGGATTGAAGCTCGATCTACGGGCGTCAGAATAAGCTTAGATTATGAATTATTATCGTTTGTTAACAGCAACGCTAATTCACATTCGCTCGATCTTTCTTTTCTCTTGGGAGGCTCCACTGGTCACCACTGGACTTCTGTTGCTCCGTAAAGTAATGTTATTATGGTATGGATGGCTTCAGAGCGTAACCACGGTATATTTCCCTCCGTTATCACAGTCTTTAAAATCCTCAAACTCACCGCCAGTTGCTAGGAAATCCTTCACACTGTCCCTTTAAATAAAAGATCTGACTACTTCGTCCAACACATCAAACACAGTAATCCTCTCTCCGTCTTGTACTACGTCGGTTTGTCTCTCAGATCTGCCAAATCTGAGACAACAAACATCAGATTCACTGGATAAACACGAGTTCTCCGTCCGTTTTTTTAGAAAGAGCATATGTCGTTTCCAGCCGTCGATGCCAAATACCGGGTATTATTCTGGGTTTACGTGGTTCTTCTTCACAGCTTTCATGTCGAGCCAACACGCCTCGGTTTGTTCGCGTTTCATAAAACATCTATACCTCACACTGTGGAGGATGACGCTGAATACTCATCCGATCATGTTTGTGCTTTTGGGCTCATGGGCACTACGGCAGTGTGAGTCGGTCCACCACTTTGGTTCAGACCGAGATGTCTCCACAACTACTGGATTGGATTTGCTACAGATATTCAAAACCAGAGTATTGGATGCATTTAAATTCTCACCTCATCCTCAGGGGAACATGAATGAATGTATTGTTGAGATATTTCAACCTCATGGTGGTCAGAGGATCACCAAAGTTGGTTCATCATCTGAGGAACATGAATATATGTAAGCGTTTTGTGAATTTTAGAGAAAATGTGCTGTTGGTGCATCTTCTGGGGACCATGAGTGTGATCCAGACATTACAGCCAGGTATTATGGATAAAAACAACCCAGGTGTGACTCTCCCTGTGTGTGTGTGTGGCTCCCAGGAACCTACCAGGGCCAGTGGCTGGGCGGGATGCGTCATGGCTATGGCGTGCGTCAGAGCGTCCCGTACGGCATGGCGGCCGTCATCCTCTTCCCCCTGCGAACATCCATAAACTCCCTCCGCTCCGAGCACAGCCACGGGCCCCCGGCCGTGCTGGAGGACGGCACCGCCACCACGCCCACGGACGGGGTGGCGGCCGGGCTGGCCGGGAGCCCCGTGGGCCGCGGCGGGTTCGCGCTCACCGCCCCGAGCGAAGCGGAGCGGCAGAGGAAGCGGAAAGGCCGCTTCCGGCAGTCCATCCTCAGCGGGCTGAAGCTGCGGCGCTCCGAGTCCAAGAGCTCGCTGGCCAGCCAGCTGAGCAAGCAGAGCTCCTTCTGCAGCGAGGCCGGCATGAGCACCGTCAGCTCCGCCGCCTCCGACATCCACTCCAACGCCAGCGAGGGCGAGCAGGGCGCGCCGGTGGACGCCACCGTCACCGAGATGTACGCGGGCGAGTGGCGCAGCGACCAGCGGGCCGGCTGGGGGGTGAGCCGGCGCTCCGACGGCCTGCACTACGAGGGCGAGTGGGCGGGCAACAAGAGGCACGGCTACGGGTGCACCACCTTCCCCGACGGCACCAAGGAGGAGGGCAAGTACAAGCAGAACGCCTTGGTGAGCGGGAAGCGCAAGAACCTGATCCCGCTGAGGGCCAGCAAGATCCGGGAGAAGGTGGACCGGGCGGTGGAGGCCGCGGAGAAGGCCGCCGACATCTCCAAGCAGAAGGCGGAGATCGCCATGTCCAGGTAACGTAAAGAGCGTTTAGTACAAGTACTCATAAGTACTCCAGAGGTAAGCAAGTAAGCTGCTTCTTGGGCCCATCTGTGTTTTTGTTTTACGTTAAATAAATGAAACCGTGACATAAATATCACACAAAAGAAAGATAATTGTGATTTAATAGGGAATACTCAATCATAAAAAGGGTTATGATGGGGCCCCGCAGATAAATATCATGTGATTTGTGATGTATCTTATAATTAATACCATTTATATTAACATAGTGTGACATTTGTGTCAATAATTGTCAAGAATGGGTGACTCCCGGGGCCTGCATAGGCCCCCCAAAAGGCTTGGGCCGGCCCTGCAAGTACAAATACCTCACTGTGAAAATACTCCACTAGTACAACTACAAACTTTACTAGAGTAAAAGTACTGGTGGTGCAGTACAATGTTTGTGGTTTCCTCCGGAAGCAGATAAACTGTAATCTGAAAAGTAACTGATGCGTAAAAGTAAAGTAAATTTACCCTGAGACGTAGTGTACTCAAAATGGAAATACTCAAGTAAAGTACAAGTACCTCAAATGTGCTCTGAAGTAAATGTGGTGGTATTCCATCACTGCTTTTCAGATGTGGAATCATTTCTGCATCAGAATTCATCAATTAATCTCAAACATCAAGAAATAAATCAAGTTTAAATTGAAGTAAAACCAATAAACATCAGTTTATGGCTCGTTGAAGGTTTGGATTTTGACACAAAGTCTTTTATTCACCTTATTTACACTTTTAAAGAAGTGTAATGCAGCTTAAAATCACACTCTGTCTCCAAGTATCCTCAAACAGGATGAACCCTGACAGTAAATGTTCGATATCTAAAAGCACAGTTTCCTGGAGAGCCCAGATAATAACCTTCACGGCTTCCAGCCTGTGTGACCGCCGTGTTTCCACCTGTCCCGTCCAGGATGAGCCACGCTCGTGGGAAGGCGGAGGCGGCCGAGGGCGTGGCCCAGAAGGCCACCGAGGAGTGCCGACTGGCCCGGATCGCTGCCAAAGAGCTCTCCCCCTCCTTCCACATCTACGGGAACGGTGAGCTCATCTCCACCCTGAATGTATCCCAGCTGTTCCTTCTACACTTTAGTTAATGCAGAATCCTGCTTCTACGATACCGCTTGTCCAAAAATAATTTCCCTTTCGTTCAGTTTTATTGCCAAATTTCTTCCCACTTTTATGTTTTTTTCATTTCCCCCTCCAGAGACCGCCGTTGTGACAATTAGTCATAAGTCGTGACTGAATAAAAACCGCAGCAGATCACTCGTTATCTCCGTTTAAAATCTACGCAAGAGAGCACCAATAAGTGTCTTTATTAATCTATGACATCACGCGTACGTGGATTCACGGGCCGGCTCGGTGTTGACGCGTTTTTGATCTCATAATAAAAGTACGGAGGATTCAAACTGAATCAAGTGTATTCACTTAGTTAATCCTCCGTAAGCCGGCAGCGACTGTCAGCACCAGATCCAGTTTGTATGCAGCTTTTCTCTCCTTTTGTTACGCTGCATGCTGATATAACACACACACACACACACACACACACACACACACACACACACACACACACTCAGAGGTGGCTCGGTGCCAAACCACCTCACCGGTTTGATTCTCCAACTGTTTTCCTAGGACTCGAGTGTCAGAGGCCTAAGCACCAGGACGCCAAGGACAAAGACCACGAGGTGATCTCCACGGGAACCGACAGTCCGGAGCTGTGCACGCCGGACACCACGCCGCCCGTCATCACACCCGATCTCAGCCCCGTGCTGAGCGTGCCCACGCCGCCGCCCCGCAGCCCGCCCAAGCACGCCCACCGCCCCAGGAACGCCTGCTTCATGCGCCAGAGCGCCGTGGACGACCAGGGCGGCGCCGAGATCCAGGTGCTGGTGGAGGGGCGGGGCGTGGACCTGCCGAGGGCGGGCGCCAACAATTGGAGCGACGACATGTACCCGGAGCGAGGGGGCAGCAGCCGCTCCACCACGCCCTCCCTGCTGGAGGAGCAGGAGGGCCAGATCAACGGCCACGAGCAAGCGCCGCCGTCCAACCACAAGCCGCGGGAGAAGTCCTCGTCCAATCACAAGTCCCGGGGGGAGCATGCCTCCTCCTGCAGGACGTGGGAGCACTCCCTGTCCAACCAAAAGCCCTCCAAGCAGGCCTCTTCCAATCACAAGTCGAGGGAATACTCGTCCTCCAATCACAAAACATGGGATCATTCTTCCACCAATCACAAGGCCTGCGAGCACGCCTCTTCCAACTACAAGCCGCAGGTGCACATTTTGTCCAATCACAAGGCCTTGGAACATAACATGTCCAATCACAAGACTTCTGAGTATGCTTCCTCCAATCACAAGTCCCCAGATTATATCTCCTCCAATCACAATGCAAAGGACCACGTCTCTTCCAGTTACAACCCCCGAGAGCATGTCTACTCCAACCACCACCCCAAGCAGCACAACCCCGCCAACCACAAGCTGAACGAGCACGCCGTGATCGACCAAAGGCTGGACGGCCTCCCCGGGGGCTGGACCGCCGAGAGCACCCTTAGGTGGAGCCCCGCCCACTCGCGCCTCACGGAGCAGGACGAGGAGAGGATGAATGACTATACGGTGGACATGAGGCTTCAGTGTGCGGACTCCTTGCCGGCGCCTCGGGGGCTGGGCCCGGAGTCCCCGGCCCCCAAAAACAACCGGCTGCGATCCCGAGGCCTGCGGCCGGTCCGAGAGGGATCCATGGACTCTGTACAGATGCTGGACAACCTGAATGTGGGGGCGGAGCTTGAGGAGTGGCCGCTGCACAGGGACCTCACCCTCTCCCCGCCCCTCAAGTCTCAGCCCATCACCCTGGAGCAGGAAGGAGAGCATCTCACCCTCAAATCAAACTCAGTGAGTCATCAGATGCAGAGCCACACTTCACACTACTGAATCATAAAAAAAATACTATATATAATACCTCATTTTATGTAACTTATCATCTTTACATTTCTATCTGTGAGCAGATAAAACATGTTACTCAGTGAGCATTTGAGACATCGGTAGCCAGGCTAGCAGTTTCCCCCCGCTTCCAGTCTTTATGCTAAGCTAATTGTCTAATTCCTGTACAGACGCTTACATCGATAATCTCTGGCAACAATCAGCACATGATCAAAAAAGATATGAAGTCAAATAACATTGAAATACTCAGTGAGTGTACTTTCCAGTACACATTTCCACATGTTCTGTAGGTTATTTGTGATTAAAGAAAGGGAGTGTCAAGGATTTATTACAGCCGATACAACTGACTTTTCAAGCTGCCATTTGTTGTAATGTGTTTGTAATCAGCTGTTGATTCTTTCCGGTCTTTAACCTTCTCTCCTCTCTTGTCTTTCAGGGCTCCAGCTCTATCCTGGTGGTTATGGTCATTTTACTCAATATTGGAGTAGCCATTCTTTTCATTCACTTCTTTATTTAAGCTTATACAGGTATGATCTACTAAGACTTATTGCTAACTACGGTATATTATATGATTACTTACTGAGTGAGACGTTCTTGCCTACTCGACTGGAGCCCGAGCGACGGACACAGCAGAGCCTTTCTATTGTTGCGACTGGTCTTTCCACCTGCGTTGAAGCCCGTTTCAGTTTCTGTGAAAGAACCCGTTCCTTTTTTTTTTTTTTTTTTTTTCAAACGCTAACTTTTTAGCTCACAAAAAAAAAGTACGAAAATAAAAAACCGTGAGAAAGAGAAAGAACTAGCTTTTGTTAGACGGACTGGAGATGGCACAGGCAGTTTTGCCCATTTTTTCCATCACTCTCGACAAGAATATAGCAAACCCTGATTTCCTGGTTACCGTGGTAACCAAGAGCGTGGCACACACTCACATCCTGACTCCTTTTGACCCCTCCCCCGTTGCCCCCCCTGCCCCATCCACCAGTCTAACCCCTATTCGCACTATGCGCTACATACAGAACTATGCTGCAAGAGTAGATCCATTTTAAAGGGCTCCGTCATTATTCTTTTATTTATTCCACTATGAAGACACACACACACACACACACACACACACACACACACAACCATTGCATGAGGCTGTGTGGCGTTTTAAAAGTGCATTTTCTATCCCTTTAACATCACTGTTCTGTCCTCATTTGTACGCACTCCATCCAGGTTGTCACTTCCTGTCGCCGAGCACACACACACACACACACACACACACATGTACACACACATGTGCCGGCAGAGATTTTTTTAGGGGGAAAAAAAAATCAGTCCGCCACGCCACTTCACGTCCAATCGAAATCACAGAATCTGAGCGATGTCAGATTCATCAGCGACCAACGACACACTCAACGAACCGTGAATCTAAAACCTCGAGGGAAACTTCCTGAAATTTACTAAGTGGAACACGTTCGCACGCAACAACAACAACAAACAAAAAAATACCAAAAAAAAAACAAAAAAAAAAGGACACATTTAACTGCTGACATACTGGAGGAGGGTTCAGCCTTGCCCCTTTGTACAGCCTTGAGACTGTTATGTTATAACCACTAATTCTACTATATATGTGTATGTGTCATTATTATTCAAGTTTGTTACTTTTTTGCAGTTTGCAAGACTGAGAGAATGCTGAGTGCCTCGTATTTATTCATTTTCCGTCTCAGATTTATTTAAAAAAAAGAAGAAAAAACCCGACCCGAGATAATAAAACACCCAGGCTGAGAGGAGACGAATGACCTTCAACATTAGGAAAGGTGACCCCTCGCCCCCGTCCTCCCGCCCAACACACACACACACACACACACACCTCCCTTCCACCCTGAAATGGCATGCACTGTTTTGTCTCTCTCCCCCTTTTGGACCAGTCAAAAAGGGAAAAATGGGGTTTCTACGGTGTCATTTCCAGACACTTTTTTATTTCTTTTTTGGGCCGGATGAGATTTTTTTCAGCATGTTTGTTCAGCCTGCTCAATCTGGTGTCGGTCTGTGAGTTTTCTTCTCCCCTCTCGTCTCTTAATCCAGCAACACGAGGCTATACGTGAGACGCGGAGAGCAGTGTAAAATAAACGCTAGCTTTTAAAAAACTCTCAGTGGCTTTTACCGGAAAAACGTCCCGAGTTTATGAATGATATTAAAAAGAAAACTCTCTGCTACTGTATGTTTTATACTTCGCACCCAGTGGCATCATCATGTTGTGACATCATTGCATGCCCGAGCATGCTCTTTCTTACTCTTTGGTTTATGAGGTTGTTTCGAAGTTAATGTGGAGAAAATAATGAAATGTTTGAAATTAATCGGACTGGTGTGGTTTATTGCTGCCGTCTCGACTATTCAATCAAATATAAATTGTTCCGTGAAGGTGGAAAAATTACCAGTGAAACACATGAATAACCAATAATGATTTATGGTTATGTGTCTTTTTTTTTAATGATTTTTGATTAAATGTGACAAAGTACTGTTAATGTAATTTTCTGGATAAACCAAAAACAGACATTCCAATCTGGTTGTTTTTATCTAGAAGCAGTTTTTACAGATTATTCACTGTATCACAATATATGTCATGATCAAAATATTACATTACATACTCCGTGTGGGAGGATTTTATCCACACAAACTACATTTCTGAACATTTTGGGATAATAATACTCTTATTGGGTTTCTTCACAGTCAGGCTAGCTGTTTCCCCCTGTTCCCAGTCTTTATGCTAAGCTAAGCTAACTGTATGCTGGCTGTAGCTTCATATTTAATAAAGTGGCATCAGTTTTCTGTTCCTTAACTGTACTTAAAGTACCACATGGTAAAAAATACACCCTTAAAAGTAAACTAGAATTCTGTAAATATAATCAGAGATGTGTAGATAAAGTGACTTATTATATATGATATTATTATTACTCATGCATTAACGTTTAAGAGCTGGAGCTCATTTTGAATTAACTAATGATTAGATTTATTATTCAATAATCCACATATTATTTATTTTATAATTGATTGATTGTTTAGTTTGGGAAAATAGTAATACAACACGCATACATGTAGTGAAGTAGAAATACTTCATAGAGTATTTGAAACATTTCAGCAGCTTGTTAGTTGAGATTCAACATTTCAACAGTTTCGTCCGTCGATGTTTCACAGATGATCAACCGGTTTTCATCGGACTCTGCAAGAATGCAAATAAGCGTATATTTCCCAAAATGTCAAACAGAAACATATTTAACAGAAACAGAATGTATAATAAAGAAAAGGCTTTCCTTGTAGTTTCTGTTATGATTGAAATGTCAACAGGTCATACAGCAGTAACACTGGGTAAGTATAATATTATCATTATTATTATTAATAATAGTGTTTTTTACATCTTTATGTATCACTGTATGATCAACGCTCTAGTTTTTGTATCGTCTGCTGTCAAAATGCAGCAAAGCATTGTGGGAAGGTTTGGTACAACAGCTGTATAGGTTTCACAGAGTCCACACTGAAAAATAATAAACACCAAAAAAGGTCAGTGAAGGCAACACCATCACTTCATCCACACCAATGATCTCTCGGAATATTGTTTACAATAGTATGTCTTAACTTCACCAAACTCATGTTTATTGGATTTGGAAACATCTGATCGTATAAAATCTTCAAAAAATTAAATCAGAATCACTTTAACCCGTTATATCCAGGAAATTTAATGTGAGCCCTTTAACCTATGACATGTCCAATGAAACACGCATTCGCTTTGTCAAAGCTTTTCTTAATTCATTTATATCTTATTAACATATTCATTCCACTTATATATATATATATATATATATATATATATATATATATATATATATATATTATAACAAATAGTAAATATTCTGCTCTAAGTATTATCAGCTAGTTTTTTATATGCTGCACAGAAAAAAATTATATTCTATTGCCATATGATGCCGTAAAATTAATAATTATAATAATAACCGTAAAATAGTGTAGTGAAATAATTATATAAATATATTAGATTATCAATGATGCTTTCATGTGTAAGATTAAGAGGTCATCTTTTATTTCAAAGTGTGAAAGATGTAAAAGCTGTAGTATTTTTTTTATAAATTTGAGATTTAAGGTGTAATTATATAGTAATAGCTTAGTAAACTAATTTTTAATTGTATTTTGGGTGTTTTTTAAAATCTGTAAATGGATGAAAATGACATCTCATGTGACACTCTTCGGTGTTTACATTGTTTTGAAGGGGGAAACAGCGCCCCCTAGTGTCACACTGTAGACACACATTGTGCTAATATAATTTCGGCTCGTATAGTGTTTGAGTGAATGCTCTTCAAACTAACCCCAGGGAGCCGTTTTACCTCCGCCTCGGCCCGGTTGTTTTGTGTGGGTTAGAGGGAGGCTGCTGGTTCGTACCTCCACCGGGCAATGGAGCGGCTCTAGCGGCGGCAGCTCCGCGGCGACAGGCTCACTGCGTGGCGGTTTCCGGTGTCCGTCCGTCTGCAGGAGGATGGCGTCCGGCTTCAACCGCATCCCCTCCACCGCCGGTCCTCCGCGTCCTAAATACACCCGAAGCCTGTCGACCTCGGGCTTAAGACGGCGGTGAAAAACACACATAAGCGGCTGCGGTAAGTCATCATATTTTTTTTTTAATTGAAAACGTTATTTTAATGCAGTTGTGTGGGGCTCCACCGGAGGAGGTAATTTTTCTTTTACCCCGCAGCTTCGGGGAGGCCTTGTCTGGATTTGGGGTCCGTTTCGCAGCGAAAGCCTCGTATAAAAAACCCCCGTAGCGCAGGAAAGCTGGTGTCTGCGACTGCTTTTGCCTGCTTGTAGTTTAGTTATCAAGAGGTTGTGTGTAGCCAGACAAACGCGGGTATTAACGCGTTTTTACGACGTAAAACAGCGATTGATAATCTCGAAGGAAGTCCAGTTGTTTAGGAACGTTAGCCGCGACGCTAGCTGTTAGCATTGCCGCTGACAAGCTAACTGTCTGTTACATCCCAACAGAAGCAATGCCATCAAATAAACCATGTAGGGAATGACATGTACGTCCAGTGCAACACTACAAACACAACACATGCAGGTTGCATCACATGGCTCGCGTTTAAAACACATTCAACTGAGGGGAGGGGGGACTATTAGGTAGCCCGAGTAGCATTTCAGGAAATAGACCGAGCCCAGTTCTTGCTTTGGCGTTATTCTCTTTTTTTGGGGGGGCGGGGGGTTGCGGGTTTCCGTGTGAGTAAAAACAGTGCGTGGGGGTTTGTCTATCTGACAGATACTAACGTGTACACAGTAGTGTGAAGGTTTGTTTCCTAAATAGCAAGTTTTTTAGGCCCTCTCGAGCTAGCAAAGGTGGCTTGTTTCAGTTTTACTCTCACCCCAAACCAGACTCACTCTGAAATGGAAAAGTCCAATGTGTGTTGTTATTTATAATGCATCGGTGTTGTACATCAGCCTTGCACTTACTTAATTGCAATATTTTATTAATTTAACTTAGTTATTTGTTGTGTTTTTTCCCCCTTTAGGTTCTCTCACCTGTCAAAAAGGAAGTGTGTAAACCCATATAAGCACCCAGCTCTACTACCATTTTTTTAAACCACATCCTCCCTCTTCTTCAGTTTGGCACTGAAACCCCCTCCCCACTCGTCTGCTGAGAGCTGTATCCCCTACATGCGAAGTGGAAGGATGACGGAGGCGTGGCAGCAGCAGCAGCAACATGCAGTGGCTCCACCCTCTGTAGTGCACACGCTAGCCCAGGGAAGTGACAACCCTCTGGGCTGCACAGTGTACGGCGTCGTCCTGCAGCCGGATGCCTCCCTGCAGCAGCCACAGCACGGCCAGCAGCACTCTGTTCAAGCCCAGCAGCCCTCCTTACAGGTAGGGGGCGAGAGAGGGCACAAGTGCGGCGCCTGTGGCCATGACATATCTCACCTGGCCAACCCTCACGAGCACCAGTGCATGGTGAACCAAGACCGGTCCTTCCAGTGCACCCAGTGTATGAAGATCTTCAGCCAGGCGACGGACCTGCTGGAGCACCAGTGTGTGCAGGTGGAGCAGAAGCCGTTTGTGTGCGGCGTGTGCAAGATGGGCTTCTCTCTGCTCACCTCTTTGGCCCAGCATCACAACTCGCACGGCAACGGGAACAACCCGATGAAGTGCTCCATCTGCGAGAAAACGTACCGGCCGGGTTCTGGGAACGTCACCCCGACCTCGTCGGCCGCCAACCCCCAGCAGCCCTCCACTGGTGAGACGTCCAGTGGCGGTGCGGCGATCAGTGCCTCGTCTCCGCCTGCGTTTGAGGCCAACGCGCCAGACCGGCCATACAAGTGCTCCGTGTGCCATAAGTCCTTCCGGCATTTGTCAGAGCTGACCCGCCACGAGAGAGTACACACCGGTGAAAAGCCATACAAATGTGACACTTGCGATAAAAGCTTCAGCCAGTCTTCACACCTGGCGCACCATCAGCGCACGCACAGCTCCGAGCGGCCGTACAAATGCGCCGTTTGCGAGAAAAGTTTCAAGCACCGCTCTCACCTCGTGCGGCACATGTACGCTCATTCAGGCGAGCACCTGTTCAAGTGCAATTTGTGTGAGATGCACTTTAAGGAGTCGTCGGAGCTCCTGCACCATCAGTGCCAGCCAGAAGGGGAGAGACCTTTCCGCTGCGGCTCTTGCGGCAAGAGCTTCAAGCGCCCGTCTGACCTGCGGCAGCACGAACGCACCCACTCGGAGGAGCGACCTTTCCAGTGCGAGGAGTGCCAGATGAGCTTCAAGCAGCAGTACGCTCTCGTGCGCCACCGTCGCACTCACAAAAACCCAGCTGATCGCCCTTTCAAGTGTAACCTCTGTGATAAGGGGTTCCTTCAACCATCCCACCTGCTCTACCACCAGCAGGTTCACGGTATGGAAAGTCTATTTAAGTGTGCGTCCTGCCAGAAGTCGTTCAGCCAATCGGGAGAACTGCTGCGGCACAAGTGCGGCGGCGAGGTGGAGAAGCCCTACAAGTGCGACGTGTGCGGCAAAGGTTACAAAAAGAATTCCACGTTGCAGCGCCACCAGAACTCTCACTGCACGGAGAAGCCGCTGAAATGCTCCCTGTGCGACAAGCGCTTCGTGTCGTCCTCCGAGTTCGTGCAGCACCGCTGCGACCCGACCCGCGAGAAGCCGCTGAAATGTCCCGACTGTGAAAAGCGCTTCAGGTACTCGTCCGAGCTGCAGCGCCATCGCCGAGTTCACACCGGGGAGAAGCCTTTCAAGTGCGCCAGCTGCGACAAGAGCTTCAAGCAACGGGAGCACCTGGCCAAGCACCAGAGCGTGCACTCGCGCGAGACGCAGTTTAAGTGCGTGTGGTGCGGAGAGCGCTTTGTTGACCTCACAGCTCTGCAGGAGCACACAGTCCAGCACACCGCCGAGGGGGAGAGTTTCCCCGAAGCTCAATGCATCCCATGAACTGAACTGCTCTTTATTCCCGGGCAGCAAACGTGACATTCACCCCTCAGAGCGACGTGTGCCAGCCTCCACTCTCCCATTTGTTGTTCATAACATGCACCCCATTAAGTATATATGTTTTAATGAGTTTTTTTAGTATCGAGACTGAATTCATCTTCACGCGTTTTAGTTGTATAAATGGCAAAAACACCCCTAAATCAGCAGAGGCGATTATGATCCCTCGTCTTACTTTGGAACACATGGAAAAGAAACTTGAACAGGATGGGAAGGAAGAAAAAAAAGGTTGTAAAATGTGGAAAAGATCACAGTTTTGTTTAGTGCCGAGTGTGGGACCCTATTCTGTGGTTGCATGTGATCGTCTGTTTTGTAACTGTCGATTATGTTGTCGAGAAAGGCGGGAAGAACTTCCAGACGGTTGTCAGATGTACGTGCTGATGTGTAAGCTCCTCTCAAATCCATGTGCCTTTTTTTACCGATCACTTCACTTTGTGTTTTTGTTAATATGTCCAGTTAAGCCAGGAAAAAAAAAACCTCCCATCTGTATACAACGGCTGGCTTGTGCAGCAGTATCTTTTCACATACTAGATCTTAGGTAGTATCATCTGTTTGTGCATGAATATTTATCACACTTTAATATCACTGTTGTATTATAGGTTTGTTTTATTTAGGGAAACATCCTAAGAGGAAGAAGAAGAAAAAAAGTGGATTTGTGACAATGTATAGCCCGTGTCCTATGAAATCTGTGTTGTTGCATCTTTGTATTAAAACAAATGACATCTAGGTAACTAACAACCTATCGTGTCATACAAACACTTGACATGTGCAATAGAACATGCACAATGTAATATTTATGACTACTGATTTATGGCATAGTCTACTCTGTTATATTATAGATTGTGTGTATATTGCTTATGTAAACATTGAAAACTGTATAGTGCTTATGTTACCTGCTTTTGTATTCACTATGAATGAACTTGCAGTATTTTGCGAGTACTTTTACTTTCAGAACCATATGGGTCATTACAAGGTTTAACCCGACAAGACTTCAAAGCATTTTATTGCCACAAACTAGCTGCATTAGTTACTGTGCGATAGATCTAACAAAAGTAATATTATGTTTTCTGTTTTTGAAGAATTGGCCTTGTAAACATCCTCCTAACCTCGTCCCGGCCCCCCCGAACCGGACGTTCAGCAGTTTTTATCCAAGTAGCCTCAAAGTTGCGATTTTTAAGTGTCGGTTTATGTCGGGCTTAAAGTTAAAAAAAAAACAAACAAAAAAACGTGTGTACTTTAGTTTACTGTGTGGATTTCTCTATTCACAATATTTGCAGTATATTTAAAAAGAAGGTTTTTGGAGTTTAAAAATGCGATGGGCGAAAGGAATTGGGATGGGGGAGTGTGTGGTTGCACCATGGTGGAAGTCCTGGTGAGTCTGCTTGAAAAACCTCCTGTTGGAGGTGAACGAGTGTCATGAAGTGTTGGATTTACACATATGGATATCAATATAGACTCCTGTTCATACTGTATACAGACAATTAAAATAAACCACCCTTATGAAAACAAGTCTACACTGTTTTTGTCACAGTCGCGCTGATTTCGCCTGAATCAAATTAGATCTGTGACTAAGGATTATTTTCATTAATTATGAATCGCTTTCAATCATACGCAATATACAATACAATATTTTGTCCATAAAAGAGCATATTATGTCCAACCAATGGTTTCAAAACCCCAAAATATTAGGTTTACAATCATATAAATCAGACAAAAGCAGCAAATAAGAGCTTGTAAGTGGTTGAAGTTTTGTATGAAAAAGATTATTAAAATAGTTGCACTACCTTGTTTGATGAAAAAAGTATATAAAATGTTATGAGAAGGTCCTGGTGAATGCTGGAAACTGTAAGTCATTGCAGCAGGCAGTGTACTTCGCCTTAAGTTCATGTGTCCGACACTATAACCTGTTTATCATTAATAGCTGAGTTATTGTTGCATTTTTCAATATTTTATCACGAGCTTAGGATGGGTGTTTCAAATCAATTAAATGGAAGGGCAGCTGTGTTCTCCACAAAACTCAAATCATTAATTCATCACAGCTCATCCATCCGAAAACAAGCAGTTTTGTTTTATGCAGCAGTCGGACCAATACAACTAAACATTAGAGGCTCCATAAAATGTGCACGTACCACTAATTATACAACTCTTTTCAATAATGTTAAATGACATAAAAAGGGAACAAGTTAAAATTGATTTGTTAAGGTTTGTGGAAAATTGTGGAATCCATACAGGTGATTTTAATAATACACCATTCGGGTGCTTTTAATAATACACCATTCGTGTGCTTTCTTGTTACAAACCTGGGGGACATTTTCTATAAAATTGATCTTTATAAAAAGCCCAAATCAATATTGAAATCATGAACTTATATTTGCTTTTCAAGCATCTTTTATATAAAAAAGACATTATTAGAGTATCTAAAGACATGAAAGACATGTTTAAGTAATAATAAGCCGTTATTATTTTCAGGCACCGAATAAAATGTAATGCAATAAATCAAAATTAGAAATAAATATTAATGTCTTCAATATGAATTAAAGGACATTCAACACTATTATTTTAACATTTTATTTTGTATTATTATTTTACACGATTTAGCAGTACTTTCGCAGATTAAATTCAAATTAAGTGAATGGATTTGCAAACGGCGAATTTCATAATAAAACATCCAATTTGTGTGATACTTTTATTTGTATTTATATTTATTATTTTATTTTCTATTATTTTCAGGTCACTGAATCCGCCTGATTCACATCCGGGTCATGTTTACCGCAAAAGGGAAGAGCATCCTGGTTCTGCTAACGAACCGCCGCTAGATGTACCTCCACCACCCATCCGATGAAATTAATATATCGCCGATACTGCTGATATATAAATATATATACACACACACATAATCAATAACTCCAAACCGGGAGCCTTGACGTCGGCCGCGCGGAGAGCGACGCACCGCTAACGAGGTGCTAACGAAGCGGCTAACGAAGCTAACGTTCATGTCGGGCGGACTTTCTCTGAGCTCGGATATTTCTACGACGAGGTTAGCCGGCTAACTTTAGCCTCCGTTATTGATTTCACATTTTCAACAAATGGCGATGTTTGTGGTGTTTTAACTGTTTATTTTATAACGTATACACACGCTAACGATCTACGTGAGCCTGTATTGCTGCGTTGAAAGTTTAAAATCTGTGATTTTTTTGTTGTTGTTGTAATGTTTTTGCTAACTAGCTAGGTCACCGTAAACTAGCTAGTTAGCGTTAGATTGGGAAATGACCGTAAACGATGCTACTTCCCCGCAGATTGGGTTTAAAATGGTGAGGCACCTTGCTTGGTAACCGGCTAGGCTAATGCTAACTAACGTCAAATTGTAGCTATGTGACCGTTGGGAGAAAAAAAGGCCCCGGAGAAACCGTGTCGTGACGGTATCCAAACTGTTTTGTGGGGTGTCTGTAATACATATTACATGGTTTGGGGGGTAACTAGCTGTGATAAGCGGTGTGTATATATACAATATATAATTAGACAGCACAACCGATACTCTCCATGTTAATCTAGTCCTGGTTTTGACGAGTTAAATATGGTGTTATTTAGAGAAAGGCCTGGTTTTAAATGTGGCCCCGGATAGAAAATGCAGTAAAATCACAACGTGTTGTCTGATTTCAAAAGATTAATAAAAGTAGTACGAACCTGAAACTGGGATTTTAAAATCAAGAGTGTCCATGTTAATCTAGTCCAGGTCTGACAGGTCTAATACTAAAGGGGGGGGGGGGGGGGGGTTGGCCTGGGTTAATGTTGTTTTTCCAAAGAGAGTAAAAGTATTACAAATCTGTCTTTGTACGGTTTAACAGTGGTATTTATACCTGGTATGTTGTAAAAAAAATACACTCTGGACTGTAATTGTTAACCGTGCCCAAGTTTAACAACCAAAATCTATTTGTCTCTTTTCACAATTAGAATAAATGACAAATCTGAAACTCCATATATGTTCAATCTAAATACAGTAGCCCTTTTAAAATGAATTTGACTCTTTTCTTGAATAGATAATATGATAAAAGTCACAAACTGGGATTTAAACAGAATTCATATGAATCTGGTCCAGGTTTTGCTTCGGTTAACTAATGTGTGGATGATGAAGAAGCGGTGGTATTACCCCCCTTTTTCTGTTATTTGATCAGGTGATTATGATAAAATGTTCTGTGGGCGTAGGAAAAACTGTGTTCTCACAGGCTCGCTAAAATCGACAGGAAACCGTCCGTGTCACAAATATGCAGTTTGTTGTGTTTGTCACAGGTATGTTTAGACTGTGTTTAAGGTCTCTAGTAAAGGTGTTTATCTAGTTCAGGGTTTGACAAGCTAAAGCATAGTGGTTTTTCAGGCTGACCTGGTCTAATGTGGCCCGGATGAGTAAAAACAACAAAACTGCTCACACATACAACAGATCCAACAGTGGAGAGAGTCCACGTAAATGTAGTCCAGGTTTAACAAGTCCAAGCACAGCGGGTATTGGTTTGGAGAAATGGTAGGATAATCTTTTTTTCAATTTTCACTAATCGCAAACAGTTTTTTTTTTTCTTTTTTTAAAAGGAGTAATATTGTTCCTCCAATACCCATTTTTTAACAACAGAATATTAAACATGTAGAGCTGCAGCGATTATTTGATTCACATATGAATCGTTTGATGGAAATGAAATCAGCAGCTATTTTGATAATCAATTCATTTCAGTGAGTAAAAGCAAAATTTCCTCCAGTTTCACGTTTTGGATGTTTTAATGTGTCGTATTTAAAAGTAAATTAAATATATTGGTTGAATTAAATAAGCATTTTGAATACATCACCTTGGGCTGAGGGAAATAATATAGTTTTAATTATTTTAATATTGTAGAAAATAATGAAATTGTTAGTCACAGTACTACATACAAGGAATTTTATAAGTCAAGTTTCACTGTAGCTCCTGCATCAAAAGCCAACCTGAGCCTCATTATTACCTGCACGTCCGTCTGCTGCCTCACCCTCTTCCTCTCTGGTCTTTCTGCAGCTGGCAGGTCTTCATCTCAGCCTGCCTCACATCCTGCTCAGGGGCATCACACACTCGGTCATCGTAGCTCTGTCCGTCTGCACCACAGCTGCGTCGGACTGGCCTGACGCCTTTCACCGGAGGGCCAGACTAGCAGCCGAAACCAATGGTAAGCGCAGCACAGGCATCCTCTTAGAGCCACGTATTCTGGAGAGTCGCTGCGGTTCCTTCCAGCTTCAAGCCAAGAAGTATTCAAAGAGAGGCGACGGTCCTCGACACGGAGCCGCAAAGCCAGCGATGCCCGGATCCACGCCGGCCAGCAGCAAGGCTCGGGTATACACCGATGTCAACACACAGAAGAACAGAGAGTACTGGGACTATGACGCACATGTGCCAAACTGGAGGTACAGTTGCATGTGTTTTTACAGTTTCGTAGCTCAATTTTATCCCGAGATTGAATTCGTAAAGATCTCAACACAAAATGTAACGGCATAACATTCTGCATGTTCATCACTGAAGTTTAAAATCTAATTTAATTACCATCAGTCCCGTCAAATAACATTTGACATTATATAGAAATGAACAAAACATAAGTCTGTTATGGAAATTAAGTAGAATAACCTTTGAAAATGGATCATCAATGGATCATTCAAATCATCTTTTTAAAGCAAACTGAGGATTTGTGAATCTAGATTTGTATTATAATATATTTAATACTTTTTTCTGACAAGGTAGTTAAAGAGATGGTCTTCTGCTCCGGGAATCTCTGATTGATTCATTTTTATCTTAGGGCTGCAACTAATGGTTATTTTTGGTATAGATTTATCTTTTGGACATTTTCAGGATGAAATGATTCTTCAGTCTATAAAATGTCAGGAGATATTTAGAAACGTCTTGTTTTGTCTCACTTACTTCGTCCAAAACTTAGAAGATTTTCAGTTTCCAATCATTTAAAACACAGAAAACAGCACATCCTCATATTGGAGAAGCTGGAGCCAGAAAATGTTTGGTCTCTTGTTCTTCATAAATATTCCAAATGTCAAATAAATGAATAGAGTAATTGTTTTAGTACTATACATGATGATGACCATAATTATTGATTTCCTTTGGTTTCATTTCTGCTAAATGTTTCCACTCTCTCAGCAATCAAGACAACTATCAGCTGGTGCGTAAGTTGGGTCGGGGGAAGTACAGTGAAGTATTTGAGGCCATAAACGTGACCAACAATGAGAAAGTGGTGGTGAAAATCCTCAAGGTGAGCCTTCAAACTTCTGCCTTGTTCCCTTTTATAATGTGAGCTTCTTTCTCCACCTGATGGAGCTCTCTGCAGCAGAGTGGTGGCGTCACCTTTTATTTCCCGTCAGACTGGAGATGTAAACGCCATTGTTACACGTGAAGATTTGTACAGAGATTATCTCAGCAGAGCTTCTCCCACACGCAGCCACGACTTTCACTGTGGAAACGCTGTTATCGTCCGTCGAGATCTCTTCAAACGTGATTGTGCTCAGAATACGCTACGAGTAGAAAACCACACTGTGTGATAACTTTGACATTCTGAGCCGGACGGTCCAAGAAACACTGTTACTGACGCATTTGTGCCCACAACTTAAATTCTCTGCGCCTGACTAAGCACAAGTCATCTTAACGTTGGTCCTCCCTGCAGTGCTTTAATTCCCCGTTTATTTTAGTGACATTGAACCCACCCTTTGGTTTCTTTCGCAGCCCGTCAAGAAGAAGAAGATCAAACGGGAAATCAAAATTCTTGAAAACCTGCGCGGAGGAACCAACATCATCCGCCTGGTGGACACGGTCAAAGACCCGGTGGTGAGTTAGGATCTCTCTGCCGCCACACGTGCTGCATGTCGACACGCCGGCAGTGGTAATCCAGTCATGCGTGTAGCTGTGTGTGTGTGTGTGCGTGTGTGTGTGTGAGAAAACGATCTCCGCCTACCTGCTGCCCTCCTCAGTTATGCCTTGTGTTGTCCTCTCTTTGCAGTCCAGAACACCAGCGCTTGTCTTTGAGTGCATCAATAACACAGATTTTAAGGTACTTAAGTTTGGCCGACATCATACGTGCAGAACTACCATTGATATCCATAATTAATAACACGCATAATAACCCTGCAGTTAATGTTGTACATGAACTGGAGCCCGTTGTGCTGCCGACATCCTTCTAAACATGATGTACTTTGTGTTTTTTCCCCACAGGAGCTTTACCAGAAGCTTACAGACTATGATATCCGTTACTACATGTATGAGCTGCTCAAGGTAAAAACATCTTGTTTCATCTTATATTTATTTAATGAGCAGTTAAATGTGTCGGCTGGTTTTGTTTTCAGGAGTTATCTTTAGGAATTGACGTTGAGTGTGATGTAATGCTGAGAAAATAGATATAGAAGTGCAATTCTGATTCTTAATTCATCATTAAGATAATTTATCAGGGAAATATTTGCTGTTTCCAGCTTCTGAAATGTGAATATTTGCTGTTAGAGTCGAATATCTGTCAGTTTGGATTGGAGGTCAAAAAAGTAGTAATGTGAGATGTGATCTTAGACTTTTTTTATTTCATTTCCTGACATTTTTATAGAATACATAGTTCTTCAAGTCCCAAAACAATTAATCGATGTTTAAAATATGTGGATTTCTCCGTGCTTCCCTTTTGGTTTCATGAGTCCATGAGAGCTTGTGCAGAAAGAGGGAAGTGAACCAGTGAAACACTGGGAGGAAGAAAGCGTTTCCTAGCCGCCATGTTGAATATGTGTCTGTGTCTTCATGAAGGCTCTGGACTACTGTCACAGTATGGGGATCATGCACCGGGACGTGAAGCCCCACAACGTGATGATCGACCACCAGATGAGGAAGGTAAGACTCCGACATCGGGGTTTAAATCCTCCCGTGGGTTTCTACTAATGACTTAGAGAATAATAATTAGTCATCACCTTCATCACACAATGAATGGATGTCTAAGTCAAATGACATTCTGTTGCATTTCATGGTCATTTTAAACATTAATAAAGTGCAGGAAGAAGAGAGGAAGCTTTAATTCAGCAAGAGATTGATCAGAGACGTGTTTAGTGTGAAACGGTTATGTAAAGCTGCACTAATCAATATTACAACCATGGTTGTTATCACCCGACTCTGCAGTTCCTCTTTACAAAATTAAGAATTTCTTCAATACCCGAGGAATATCCAAATGTGTTTGTACACTTCTAAATTGTTAATTTAAAAAACAAATGCCTCAATGAGGAGCTGATAAACAGACTGCACTCTGTCCTGCACCCTGATGACAAAGTCAGCCGTTAGTGTTCAGCAGCTTCAGAAACCAGACAAACAGATGAGATGGTTCCACAAAACGTTTATGTCTGCTGGTTATTTAAGAGGCAACTGTCGAACAAGTTTGCGAACTTTAAAAAGGTGAAATACGTAGTTATGCTTCTGCTGCCCCCAAGTGGCCAGAAAATAAATATATTCATACAGCTTTAAGTAAAAAAAAAAAAGGTTTTAAAAGCTAGCCTCGGTCCACTGACTTCACACAAGATGACCACGAGAGGCATTAAAGTGAGAAGTGAAATTATCTTTATGGACAACATGATGTCTTAAACATGCTCGTTTATTAAAGCAGGTTTAGCTGCTTTAATAAAAAAATAAAAAGGAAGAACAAATGATTATTTTATGCAAAGCTCCTGAAGGTGCCTGAGGTCGACCAGCCGTCCTACCAACGCTCTAGGAACCCTGTGGTGTGACCCAGACTCATGAGTATTTCCTCTCTGTCCCAGCTGCGTCTTATAGATTGGGGTTTGGCAGAGTTTTACCATCCCGCTCAGGAATACAACGTCAGGGTGGCCTCCCGCTATTTCAAAGGCCCTGAGCTGCTAGTGGACTATCAGGTACTTCCTGTTTCACCTCAAACATCAAAACGTAAGGCTTTCTTCCTCTTCTTTTTAAATAATGATGGGTGTGATTCACTTCCCCACCAGATGTATGACTATAGTTTGGACATGTGGAGTCTAGGCTGCATGTTGGCCAGCATGATCTTTCTGAAGGAACCGTTTTTTCATGGCCAGGACAACTACGACCAGGTAACGCCCCAGATAAAGACTCGTATCCCGACTCGGACAGAAGTGGGTTTTCTTTGGAGCTCGCCGTATTAAATGTTTCTCCCCGTTGCTTTCCAGCTGGTCCGTATTGCTAAAGTTCTCGGCACCGACGAGCTCTTCGGTTACCTGCACAAATATCACATAGAGCTGGACACTCGCTTCAAAGACCTGCTGGGACAGTGAGTAAACACACACACACACACACACACACACACACACGCACACACACACAGCTTCAGGGCCTTTTTATGGTTCACTTCAGTCAAACAGTTATGCCGACAAAAAAAAGAGAGATTAAAAAGACTAAACTTTTCAGTGCTGTACCAAATTATTATTATTTTTACATTTAAAGCTTTTATTGAGATATTTAACTGAAACTTTTGATGCCTGTCAGATTTTCTGACATCAACAACTTAAAAAAAAAAGAGAAAATCCTCGATCAAAATTTGGATTAAATTAGTTAATTCGTTTTTTTATTATTATTAAATAGACTTTAGTGACGATCACGGTGGACGGCAAACAAATATGGACTGAATCAGAATATTTAGTGTCATATTGTAAAGATTACATTGATCTTTTTGAAGTTTGACTTTTGCACATTCCAATGCTCTGTAGTTATAAGAAAGAAAACAATCCTACACAGCCACCACTGGAATCTGTTAAATATGTAAAATACTAATATTAGCATGGCCTGATCATAATCATCAAATGTGCAGAAACACAATGAATAGACATGCAAAGAAATGTTGATTAAGAATATCAACATTATGAATTAAACTATTTGGTACAGCCCGACTCCTTTTACATGACGTATATTAATTTGAATACTGCAAATCATAATACTGATTAGTTCAGCTTTAAAATCATCATTTCTCAGTTTTTAACAGACTGTATTTTATTGATTTCTCTACATTTTTTACTTTAATAATAAAGTTTCAGAGTCTTGGTAATGTGCATGCTGTCACGACTTTAATAGTACAGAACCTTTGTTAATATTATTAGTAACACAGGTGCTCATGCTTTAATCATTTGTTCTGCAAATACACAATATTTATGAGCAGCTGCAGGATCATTATAGTCGTGTATGAATGCGTTGGTATAATTCATATTAAATGTATTGCATGCAGGCAAACGAGGAAGCGTTGGGAGCAATTCATCCAGTCGGAGAACCAGCACCTGGTGAGTCCCGAGGCCCTGGACCTGCTGGACAAGCTGCTGCGCTACGACCACCAGCAGAGGCTGACGGCAGCCGAGGCCATGCAGCACCCGTACTTCTGTGAGTACGCACGTTTACTAGCCTGCACGTAACCATGGTAACTCAGTGTCATCCTGCATGCCTGTGCACGGTGTCAGAGGGGAGAGACGCTGACTGATTACTCTAATCAACATGAATAGTTTTTTGTTTCAAAATAATTACAGTTAGCTGATAATTGTGTTGGTGTTTTGGGTGAGATAAAACTGTGTCATCCCCGTGAGTTAGATAAACCCTATTTGAACCTGTCAAACAGTAGAAATACTTAAAAACATCATTACCTTGAGATCTGGTTTCCTGGTGGCGTCTGTCAGATGAAGTAAAAGCGTGTTCGTCCCTCAGATCCCGTGGTGAAGGAACAGGCGAACGCCAACACAGACGGCACAAAGGCCATAAGCAGCTCCAATGCAACATGATAACCAGAGAGCAGGTAACTCCATAATGATAATACAGTCAGTAGTCAAGCAATAAACCATCCCTCATGATTCGACTTGTACTCTGTGTTTGATTGGTCCGTTTGTTTCTCTGTCGTCCAATCAGGAAGAATCTTTGTTACCTCAACTTGTGACCTTTTCGTGGCAGAAACTTCTGCCTCTACATCAACAGCCATACTGGACGCAAGATGTCAGTTTTGCAGAATACATAAAACACGCACGGATTAAACTTCTCCCAACAAATCCCGGGGGTGGGGTGGGGTGGGGGGGGAAGAATCTGAGCTGCTTGGTCTGAGTCACAGATAAATCAGATCTGAAATCAGATCTGAAACCCCCCAACCCTCCTCCTCCTTCTCCTCCTCTCCCTCCTCCTCCTCCTCCTCCCAACACCCCCTCAACCTGTTTTTAAAATGAGCAAAGTGACTGTTGTTGGCTCAGTATCAAGCCGGTGTTGTGCTGTAAAGACGTTTGTCCGTCATTACGATGCTGTGGTGACCCCGAGATCCAGTTTTAGCACTGAGTGGCATGGAGGCTCTTTTCTGCTACGGATAGAACAAAAGCTATATTGAAAGAGAATAAACCATTTTTATTTAAAAGATGTGCGTGTCGGACTTTTTGTTGACTCAGAATAGGTGAAATCCCTGTCTTGAAGTACTTGTATAGTACTTTACAACTTTCATTTTATGCCACTTTATACTTCTATTCCACTTTATTTCAGAGGGAAATGTACTTTTACTCCACAATTATCTGACAGCTTTAGTTACTTGAAAATGTAAAATTGTACATACAAAACGCATGAAGAGTCTCTGAAGTAATGTTGATTGATTGACAGCACTTCCAAAATAATTTATAGCGAAAATAATTAGATTAATTTGTTCAATGTGAGCTCCACCTCCAGAGGTGCCTTAATGCACGGGCTTACCTGGGCCTCGACCAATCAGGGGCCTCTTAGCAATTATTAAGTATTAATAATAATAATGATAAACGACTGGAGGTACTATCAAATCGTTGAGCATAACCAACTATACAGTAAAATCCTGCTTTTACAATACATTTCACATTTTCAGTTTTGACCACGGTGGCTAACACACGACTACTGAATTTGCTACATAGCATTAGCAACAGTAGCTGTATGAGCTAACGTTACGTTAGCTAGCGCAGTGTTTTTTCCATTCGAATGCAGTGACTAAATGTGAATAAAACTTTAATATATTACCTCTATTTTCACCCAAGTCACGTCAAGATTGATTTTCTTTCATGGTTAACAATGAAGACATCTCCCATGATCCCTTGCTGCTTCACAACCGCAAAAAAAAAAATGTCCTATTTGTCGTGTTTTTGGTGTGTCATGAAAACAGACGAGAGAGCTCGGTAAGTGTGTGTGTACTTTTTAATAAATAAACTGGAACTTCAAGGTGTTTTTCCAGAACATAAAACACTTGTGCAACATTCGTGCGTAACAAATGGGTGCATTCGTTTTGGCGAACCCAGCCCGAAGGTTTGATGAGGTCAGCAGAAGACCACCTGCTCAAATTTAAAAAAGAAATCTGCTTACCAAATGGCTGAAGTTGTAAACACAGCAGAATCAATTACAATTGCATGTTAATCTTCAAATCCGACGTTGCATTTGCAGAAGTAGAATTCACATTTTGGTCAAGTGTTTGGTTGTTTTTTTATATTTTTTTTGTATGTTAAAAACAGGAACTAGCGATGCTGTTCGGCTCGCCGCCCGGTTTTAATTCTGCTCACAGACGGCTTGGCCTAAAATGAATGCCCCAATGACATCGGAACTGTCCTTAAGTGTCAAACACAGTAAAAAGCAGCCTACAAACACACGGCTAGCTACAGCAGATGAGCTCGACGCCCATCGAAAGGCACGCGCCCCGCGGCATCCCCCGCTGCCCCGCCTCCCGTCCAGTAACCATGACGACTGGCTGCTCCTCAAATTAAACATGCCACTTTGGCAGTTTGTCCACACGTTAAAGGAATAGCTCAACATTTTGGCATTTTTTTTTGCTTTTGTTGCAGAGAATTAGATGAAAAGTTTGAATCCACTCTACTTAAGTATTGAAGCCACAGCTAGTTAGCATAGCTTAGCGTTAAGAATGACAGGGTTTATGTGTGGGGGTTCATTTCATGGCCCCAATAACATTACATGGTTTACGTTAGCTTTACGTTCTTGAAATGAGAATGTCTGCTTCTTATATTTTCAATGTTGCTTACTGAAAAGACAACTGATGTCAGGAGGCTGCATCGGGCTGTGCCTAGCTAAATAAGCTAACGGTAAACTGTTTAAAAACGCCCCTCCGGCTGACTTTTTTTATGTTTCCAGCTGACTGGACAGACATGTAAAAAATAAAGAATTCGAATTGTTTAGAATTTAGATGTCGTCTTTACGAAGGATTCACTACAGTTAGCTTACGAACATTTTCAATCATTTGGAAAACGGTACGTTATTTTGGGTGACGTTTGGAAGCGTTTCTGGAGTGTAAATTAAATTATTTTATTGATATAGTGTCAAATCATAACAGAAGTTATCTGGAGACCCTTTAAGCAGGTTCAGTCTAAACTCCATAACTCCAGTAACGAGAGCTGCCAACGTTAGCATTAACTCTGTTAGCATAAACTCCGTTAGCACACAGTGGGTGAATACTGCACACTGGTTTCGGCCATAAATTTAAGCTGTAACTTCAATAACTTACCCTTTGTTCTGGTTTAAAGATTTTGTAATGTATATTGTATGTTTTTTTAAGCTATTTAGCAACTATTGTTTTTCCATTTTGGTCGGAGCTCAGCGTCATATTGAACGGACAGGCGTGAGAACGATATCAATCTTTTCATCCAACGTTTCTGCACAAAATGCCCCTTTAACGTGGCAAAAGGAGGTCTGGCTCCTGCAGAGGGGGGGCTTTGGGGTTGGGGGTCACATCACAGTAGCATATCGATGTGAAAAGACCACCAAGGACACCGTTAAGACAACAACAACAACCGCCGCTGATTATCTTCCTCTAATAAACATCGATATGTCAAAGAAAAAACTCCCCCGGGGGACGTTTGAATACTTAACCGAGTCGACTGGCACTTGATAACTTACAGATTCATGGCCTCGGCTACAACTTCTCCCCCGGGTTTTGTTTTAAATGTGTGTGGGTCCTTGGTGTCCTTTAAAATGCAAATAATCTAAGGCATAAAAACAACGTTATCTAAAAATAAAAAAGGAGGTATAATAAAGCTAATACCAGAGACATTCAGTTGACAGTTTGTTCTGTCCAAATAAAAACTTAAATAATTGCATAAATAAAGCATGAATAAATGCGTACGTGACATGAGAGCAGTGATTATGTATGAGCGTACATAGATAATGTTGGTTACATCGTAGAGTTGCAGTATTGAGGTAACTTCATAGTGGGGGGGGGGGGGGGGCATGCAATGGACAAAAGTGAAAATGTAGATAGAGGTGTTAGTGTGTACGTCCCTTTTTGTTCGTATCATTCAAGTTTTACAAAAAAAATGCTCAAATGAAGCATCGATAATACTGATGTTTTTAAGTGATATTAAACGCACCACGTTACAGTCTGTGTACCTCCTCTTCTTCCTCGTCTTCGCTCTTCCTCCTCTTGGATTCCGGTTGTCATGGCAGCAGGTGTTGCAGCGCCGCGTCGTCCAGGTCGTTGACGGTGACGATGTGGTCCAGGTGGTGCAGGTAGCGCTCCGGGTCTCGCATGAAGTGAGGGATTCTGGTCCGCGGGAGGACGGCCAGGTGACGCAGCCTCTCCACGTCCTCGAAGGACACCTGAGGTGGAGAGGTCGTCAAACGCCTGCTCACATGCACGTGTGACTGAATACATTTACTCAGGTACTGCACTTATACAGTACATATTCAAGGTACTTGTACTCTCTCAGGACCATGGCCCTACTAACATGATAATTAGAGACGCCCTGATCACGTTTCTAATCAGCCGATACCAACCGTTTATTGTCCTGAAGTCCTGAAACCCACCAAGAATTCTAAAGGTTATTTGCATAAAATCACAATTTGAAAATAAATGATTGAATTGTTGTATTTTTATTGTTATGTTATTTAAATTGTAATAGAAGTGTTCATGCTGTATCACAGGCTGCTTAGTTATCTTGCTGGTGTCAGTAGTTGAATCATTTTATATATATATATATATATATATATATATATATATATATATATATATATATACACCCAAAGTGTTTCATTAGTCTTCTACACTTAGCCGGTAAGGTGACCGGTTTTCTGTCTTTACCTAGAATGCCCTGCAGGGGGCAGATGCTGCTCATTATCTCACTTCTTTTTTTCCTTTGCAACATTTCTGCATTTTCTTAATCAAGACTAGAAACCTATGGAAGCAACAGGATGTAAAAACGTCTCCTGTTTGTTTGAGTTGTCATTTATTTGCTATATTTATCTATGCACGCCCGCATCAATATCTGTATTATTGACTATTTACAGAAGTCAGGTTGTATATTTATCTTAAATATTTGCATTTAATTTACTCGTATTATTGTTTTTACTGTAGAGAACATGGTAACTTTGTTGTGAGTGGTACTTTTTTATGAATAAAGTGATTATTATTTCATGGCTTTGTATTACATATGAAACAATGTGTAACTGACTTTTAAAATTTAAATTTAAAAAGTGGTATTTTAGCGGTATTTTGTTTTGGTATTTATTATTCGAAGGCATCGACACTGACCTTGCCTAACGAAGTCAACATCTTGAAGTCTATCGTTCTTCGGTGTCGGAGGATTCGGAGGATCCCGTCCAGATAAACCTGGTCTTTACTGAAGCAACCTGGAGACGGAAACACACAACCACGCAGCACTTGTTAATATTCTCCAGTGTATAATTATAATTATAGTAATAATAGAGAGGGCATGCTTTCTACTTGTTTTATCTCTCTGTGTGTACTTTCCCTCTCAGGTTGTACTTGCTGCCTGAAAGGAGGATACTAAAGACTGGAAATAAAATACTATCAACTGCCCTGCATGTTTTAAAAGGATTATTGATCAGATATTGATTCATTTGGAAATAATAACTACTACTACTACTAATAATAATAATAAAGTGCTATATGTTAGCTGTAGAGCTGTATGGGGTTGTACCAGGACTGTTACAGGTGTAGTGTGTGCATGTGTGTGTGTGTGTGTGTCCGTCTGTCTGTCCACCTGGCTGCGAGGTGTCCGTCTGTCCCCTCTTGGCTCTCAGGCAGTACTCCCAGCGGACGTCCGGGTCCTGGACGAAGCGAGCGATGTGGCTGAAGAGGCGGCTGAAGCTCATGCTGGCGGCGTGGTACACCGTGTAGTACAGCAGGGCGGCGCGCCACAGGTAGGGCTGTTTCCGTAGCAACACGCTGTGCAGGCTGGCCAGGCCCTCTTCTGTGGGATTGGCGGGTTTGAGGCCGTACTGCTTCCTGCCGTCGGCGGTGGACCACGGCTGCAGGTTGTTGTTCACCCCTCGCAGGTAATGTGTACCTGAAGACAACATCATGACTTTATTTAACTCTTAATGTATTTGCCTTCCCATCATCATCATTATATATTCAATCACTAAAGATGTTGGTTTTCCTTGTTCCTTGTTCGTGGTGTTGTTAGGCACAAAATAAATAAAACACTGTAATGACTAACCCGATCAAGACAAGGCGGTGGTGCTTATGGATAAACACTACTACTTTGTTTCTCCAGGGGGCGCCACAATCAACACAAAATGTACATATTTAGTTGGGCTGTTGGAATGAACTTCGGAAATCGAATACAATTCAAATGGTAAAAAAATCAGAACTATTCAAATGCTGGAATTAGTATATTTTTTTATTAGCAAATCTCACTCTCCTCGCCGTGGCCTACCGGCCTAAACGGATGTTTTACTAGTACTTCTTTGTACAAACTTTTAAAATACAAATGTTTGATGAAAATGCTGCATCTGTTGCATTTATTGACACATTCTTTATACCTTTTATTATTATGTTCTGTAGGTTTAAGTACAGGTTTTTCACAAATATAGGCTGTTTTCAAGTGTAACATATTGATGCATCTCCGGGGAACGGCTCTGCTTCCACCCCCTGAGGAAGACAGCGTTGTTAGCTGGTCGGTGTGTGTGAGATGGCGTGATGGCGTGTGAGCGTACCGATCTCGTGTCGCAGCATCCCCTCCAGCCAGTGCTGCCGCGCTCCGGCCAGGTTGATGGTCAGCGTCGGACGGCAGCTCTCCACCACCATCACCGCCTGAGACAGCAGCTCGTCAGACAGACGCACCACCACCTTGGACACACAACACCACCAAACATGAGCGCCGTCCTCGTGTCCTGGTGTGTTAACAACATCAGGTACTCTTCCCTTAGTCAATTTGTTTAGTGCAAAAATGAGACACAAACAGTTTCCACCTTCAGATGATGGACGCTTTGCTGTGACATGTTGATTTAAGAACAACTGTGAGGTGGATGTCTCGTCATTTACTACATTTAAACAGTACATAATTACATATTAGGTGTGTTTTTATGTTACTTCACAAATGCACATCGGTAACAAGGACTAACTTGAATATCAATTTGTCATTTTATAGTTTTTATCAAATGTTACTTTACTTTGGAGGGATATATCATAAGGACAAAGGAAGAAATATTTAGAGAGACAGGAAAAGTTTATTGAAGAGGAAGGCTGGTAAAAAGCTAGTTGGATTTTTGGATGAGATTTGTGATGTTTATGTGTGTTTTTTTTTGTAGTATGATTCAGTGTTATTGTGATGTTATGTTACGATCTTAATGTTATGTGTTCTTTTTGTCTAAATAAAATGAAAATAAAATAAAAAACAAGGACTTCAGGTTGGAAAGAACCTTTTGGTTTCCGTTTGTTTGAGGAACAAAGCAACTCTTTCGTTTGTGTTTATTGGGACCAACAGAGGTGCAAAGAGGATCCAAGTCATTTACAAGTACAAGTATGTATAAATACTCTATTACAAGTCAAAAGCCTTGCATTCCACATCCCACTGATGTATTTTTATTCCATAGAACAATATTCCTGCAGCACCCTGAAGACCAAACACTTCAGCTCTCAAATCACACCGACGGCTTCAGAGCCGTCCCACAATTTTTACTTGCGTAATTCTATTAAAACATATTTAATAAAAAGGTGGGAATCACAATACAACATCGCCACAGTACTTAAGTCACGATATGATCTTATTTTAAACATTTCGTGAGTATTGTGATGACATATTCTGCGATATATTACCTTTTTTTATGCTACTGTAAAACATTGTTTTATTGTTCCTGACAATCCCGCTGACTTGACTGCACCAGCCAGAAAAAAACAGCACCATCTAGTGGCCTGAAAAAGCAATCGTAAACAAAAGGTTTAAATTTGTATTTGCAAGATTAATAGTTGATATCATTGAAGATCGTAACTTGATCGAAAAATTTGCTTTATCGCCGAACCGATTCCAGTCACACAACAGGAAAAAAAATCACATGTGTAAATGATGAAATCAATTCAGTTTCAGGGGTCGTAGGTCACTCACCTCGCCCACGCAGCCTTCTTTCTGCAGATATTTCCGTACGGCGGCCCAGACTTGACTTTTAGGGAGGACGCTGCCGCCCGTCACCTCCTCAAAGTTCTCATAGGAGCCAAACTTCCTCAGGACGCACTCCATGATGCCGACCGCCTGCAGTTACAACATATATCATCATCGACTTTGTCATCATCGCGTGACCTCACAGGAAGTAGATGCTCGGTACCGTACCTGCTCCAGGAAGAGGCCCGAGCCCTCCCGGTACTTCTCCAGCACGCTCCTCGGCTCCGGCTCCATGTACTCGAACCGAGGCTCGTACTTGTAGTCGGACTGGAAGAAGGTCTGCTTCTCCTGCTCCAGGTTCAGGGGCCTGAGGGCCACGAGGAGACAGGGCCTGGACGGCGTGGGTAGCGTCCTACCTGGCAGCGTCCTGCCCCCCGCCCCCTTGGCTATGTGTGGCAGCGAGGTAGCAGGACGCATCTGACCCCGGCCGACCCGGAGCCCCAGGGAGTAGTTGACGGAGCAGGTGCTCTCACTGCGGCGCATCCAGCCGCCGGCCCCCAGGCTGGGGCTGGTCAGGCTGCGAGCCGGGGGCGAGGGGGCGGCCGAACCGCTGCGCCAGGGAGGTTGCACCATCCGCCGGTCCGCCACCTGCTCCAGAGACCCTCGCAGGCGCTGGGGCGTTATCTCCAGGCTGAGGGGGCGGCGGAGCGGCGGCCTGGGCGTGGGTATGGCCCCGCCTTTGGACGACGACGACGACGGCCTCCTCGGCGCCACCTGGCTGCTGTTGTTCGTCTGCGCCGGGACTCCATTGTGGGACACCTTCTCCTTCTTGGCAACGTTGCTCCTCTTGGCCGGCGACCTGGACACGGCGGTGGATTTGGCTGCTCGGACCTCGGGCTCCGACGAGTCCCCGCAGCTTCCAACGCGTTCACCCTCGACCTGATCCATGAAGACCTCGCCCGAGTCCAACACCATCACCACGGCCGCCACGCCTCGGGCCTCAACCTCGCCTCCAGCCCCGACGCTGTGGCGACAGAACGTAAATCAGATTCTTATAAATACTCCACTACAGGAAGTCTAGCAGAACCAGGTACTTGTAAAAGTACTGATACTGAGGTTCATGCAGTTACATGTTCCCTATGAGTGTACTGCTGGCTATGTAAATCTACAGCGATATTGTATGACATCATCATGTTACTATTTCTTTTTCTATTTCTTTTATTACAGGAAAAGTCAAATATTTGCCAAATGTGAAGCCGTGGAGTAGAAGTGAGTAAAGCTCTTGAGTGAATGATCTTTGAATGAGCTCAAGTAGGAAACTTTAAGCTGTAATTAGATTAGAGTCGAGACAGCGAATTGTCAGCGGGTCAGTGACGTCATGGCAGGGTCAGTCAGCGCGTTGATGGACAGAGAGAGAGAGAGAGAGATTTCCCATCAAGTATCACAGAGCGAATATTTGACGTATATAAATATATATAATATAATATAATATGTATCTCAACAGTTTGACTTTTTAAGTTTCTTGTGAAGACACGCCAGAACAAAAAACACAGCCGATAACTGACAAAACAAATCAACGTTTCTAAGTAAGGAGCCCTTTAAACTCGAACACACTCACCGAACAGCAGAGTCCCGGGACTTCTACCTTTCCGGCCGTTTCATACGCTCATACCGGCGGCGGGTCCTCGCGGACCGGGTACGCGGTACGTTTCCCCGGCGAAACGGTGAGCATGTACGGATAACGGTTCAGCGTTGTAGCGGGGCCTGAGGCACCAACCTGGGCCGGCCAGGAAGCGGCGGTTGTGTGTTGGAAGATATGACGCGGTACGTCCCCCCACCCCTTGCGTCATGACGTTGAACCCCGAAACATGGATGGAAGCCCGAGAGGCACATCTATATCGGTCTCTAAAACGCGATCCAAATCATGTACAAAATTCCGTCTCGAAAAAAACGCATTACCCAGATTAAACGCGCATAACGATCAATTTATACATTTTTATTTATTTTTTTGTCATTAAGAAATGTACGTGATTTTGGAAAACCCGGAGCACCCGGAGCAAACCAATTAAAGATGAACAGGAAGGTGGTAATTTTACACTGTGCAATCACAATTTCACTTGAGTATTACGCACATTACGGTAAAGAACAAACATAACAAAGACTGGATGGAGCATTGGGCATTTGGTCGGTGATTCATTTAATAAATAGCAATCATATGTGGATTTATCATTTAAATATAAACTAACAGGCGAGAAATGTTTGAATATTCCCAAACCCCTTTTTAATGTTTAATTAATTAAATAAATTGTAACTACCGCTCCTTATTTCCCAAAACCTTTAATGGGACGCCAGGATTTCACTGAACCCAGAAGTCAGAAAAGTGTTCAATTGTGTCTTTATGAATTCCTTTTCACAATTATTTTTCAAAAATTAAATAATTCACAAATTTTTAAAATTCAACATACCTTAAACAAAAGAAATCCACTTAAAAACATGAAATGGTCTATCCAGTGATTTTTTAAGACAGAGATTTGGAAATTAAATGTTTCAGTATTTTAGAAAAATACATTTTATAGAGGATATAATACATATCTATTATCAAAATGTTTTCTTTCTTCATTATTGTCTTTTATTTGTATCTATTAATTTATTAGAATTACTAGAATTAGGGAATAATATTAAGAATCCTGATCACACTCCATATCAGTTCGTGGAGGTAATGCACCATGTGATGCCAACCACCATAAAACACCATGAAGAAGATGAACTTTCACACTTTTTCTTTTGTTTTTTTAGTCCAAAGTGTAGCTGCCCTCCTTTTGCAGTCTCGTTAAAGTGCAACAGACAGACAACATGAACACGCTTTAAAGAAAGATGCACAGAATCCCATCTGAGACGTATATGTCGGTCTCTAGTAACTTGACAAAGTGTGTCAGGAACTATGTCCTGGTGGTTTCCTAAAGTCATAATCCCACCTTAACAGATGGTTTGTGGCTCAAACAATCGCTCCATTATCTCTGGAACAAGAGGTCTTCATTGTTCCATTGATTCTGTTGAGACCAGCGTTTACACACCACCAGCCTCCGCCTATCATTGTCTGATCTGCCAAACCCACATAACCTGGTTAAACAAACCGTCGACAAACCTACTGGACATCATCGTCACACTGATGTGTTTGTCGGTGATTCGCAAAGTGCAAGTCCAGGGCGCTCTGGGGAAAGGGAAGCGGCGGTTCCAACCCCGGCTCCTCCAGGTCAAGTGTCCTCGGGCAAGATACAAATTGACCCTGAAGGACTGAGATATTAGATCCTGATGGGCAGGTGGTTCCAGCCTCTGCCATCAGTATTATATTGTATAGTCTGAATTCTGAACATATGAATGTAGTGCAAAGTGCTTTGAGCGGTTGGAAGACTAGCGCTTGATAAATTGGCCATTTACCATTTTATGTATCTGCGTTAATGTTCTGAAATGCACTTCAAAATAGCCCTTTCCTCTTAATTTATCTTTAATATTAATATTATATTTGAATATTTTTTATGAACATATATATATATTGTAGCTGGGATCGGCTCCAGCCCCCCCGTGACCCTGAATACAGGATAAGTGGTAGAAAATGGATGGATGGATATATATATTGTATAAACATCATCATACATCATTTGTATTCAGATAATGAAAAAGTAGAAAAATTAAGAAAATAAGTACATATTATTTAAGTATAGGAATCTTTCTATTTCTAATACATTTCCCTCGTTATTTCACAGAAGTGTAAAAGACTACGTCAAATTAGTAGTCAAATTAGTAGTCAAATTATTCCAAAGTCCAAACACGAGGATGACTCATTCTTTTTTAACAAAAGGCTTCATAGCTCAACAAATATTCCAATTTTAAATCTAAAATAGCTCATGCCTTCCTTCCTAAACACATTTTACATTTACATTTAGGGCATTTAGCAGTCGCTTTTGACTTACAATAAGTATATTTGTCAGAAGAAAGAAACTAAACATGACATTGCTGATAAAGTAAGAGCTAAAAATAGAACAAGTGTTAGATCCTTGTCTGAGTAAAGTAGTTCAGCAAACATACCTTAAGAACAACAATGCTAGTATCAAAGTAGGTAAGAAAATGGAAGTGCTATTTTTTTTTGGGGGGGGGGGGGGTGTTGTTAGTGGGTCATGCTATGCAACACTTCATGCATGTTCGTATAATGATTTAAAATAGACAATTAATAATTACCACATTTGTACTCCGTGGTATTTACTCCTACACCAGTGTACCTCTTACCACCTTGGAATTAACAATCACTTCCATGTAATTCAACACTCACACTGAATAAACAACCAACACATTTTTACGTTCTGGTTGAATCAAAGTTAAGAGCTGTAACTGGGTGTCTACCTCACACAACAGGTTAGTCATTATTCTAGACGTGCAGCAAGCATGTCCTATTCTCACAAAGTGTGTTGTGAAATCATTGTGAGAGCGAGAGCAGCTGGCGATAAAAGCTGAGCTTTTTATTGGCCTACGACGCACACACACACACACACACACACACACACACATCTTTTGCTCACCTTTGGACCAAATTAACAATATATGGTGAAAAAATACATATCGTGTCATCCATTCATCGAACCATCTGCATGCTAATACTCCTTAAAGCAGCCTTTCAGGCATTAAAAAAACAAAAAGTCCAAAAGGCCTCTTCACATTTGGGCAGGTTTTTTTTGAGTGCTGTTAATCTGCACGTCAATATATAACCGTTGCCTTCACCCAGTTTGGAGGGAATAGCGAGTAAAGACATCGACCAAGAAAAAGGGCTTGGACCAGACTCACTTCTTTCGTTCACACCTTTCACAATAAAAGCTCTCCACGTATAATATGTAGCCGAGTATTTTACATTTCTATGGCCTTTATTCATTTTACTAATTTATGTGGCACAGTGAAGTATATTTGCATACTGACTTCCAACATTCTCCTTCCTTTGCTCATTTCACCACGATTGTAAAACAGTAGATTAAAGCAACTACTTCATAGTTTTCATAATTCTTCTTTCATTTCTGTATTTGTGTGTACTTATTTCTCTGCTGCAACAACGACATTTCTCCTCTTGGGATCTTATTTCATGTAGATAATTAAATAGTTTTACTCTTTCATACAACCACACTGTGAAAATACTCCACTCAAAACTATAATACAGTAAAAGAATTGGTCACAATGTTTATTGTCAGTGTTTTACTGTCATATTTCTGGTTAAATATAACTGCTGCATTCATGTGTACGCTGCATTTGACTGCTGTCGATGTTTTAACTCCTTTCTAAACAGTTATAGGTCTAATCGACAGCAATGCATCATAATCTATAAGATCCTCACATGTCGACGTCCTGCGAGAACCACGCATCTCTGAAAAAAGGTCAAAAAACAGCTTATAAGCTTGAACTTTTTTCGAAGAAAACTCCTTATCACAAACATCTGGAGATACGTGGTTTTCACTGGACAGGAAGGGGCAGGAAGTAACAAATACTATATTTACTTATTAGTATAAAGTTACATAAAATGGAAAATACTCCACTAAAACACCTTAAATGTGTAGCACAAACATTACAGTAAAGTAATCTGAATATTATATATTATTATATATATAAAATTAACATTTTGTTTGAAACAAACGAAAGTAACAAGTATTCAAATGCAAAAGTCAAATGACCTTCTGTTGAATCCTATCGTATAATCACACAGAGCACACCTTCTTCCTCCTTCAACGCCAACACACAAACCCCCCCTCCCCCTAGAGCCTCTGGTGTATTTCAAGGTTTACAGCAGCTTTGAGAGAAAAGCACTGGTGACAGGGGAGGGGGAGGAGCAAACAAAGGTGTGGCTATACCTGCAGGTAAAAAGAAGAAGATAAAAAGGGAACGGGAGTGCCATGGTTACTCCAACAAGTAAGCAGCCTGTTGACAGCAGCAGGGAGCACAGTCCATTATGGATGGCAGCGTCTGGGATTAACGTGGTTTTATTGCCGCTGTGTTCTAACAGGTAACAGTGACGGCTTCACACCTGCAACTCAACGCCTCAAAGGGTAGTCATGAATTTTTCAGTGTTACGTCTCTTCTGCTTCATATCTGGAAGGACGACGGCCGCGAAGACCCGCATCTATTGACTGTTGGAGTGTCGTCATGCTGGAGAGGGCTTGTGCTAAGGGGGGGCAAAGGTATACTGTATATGTTAATAGTTGTTTATGTGCTGGTGGAATGGTGTCTGATGAGACGAGCAAGGGAAGAAGGGGATGGAAGACACAAACCTTTATAGGAAGCTAGAAAATTTCATCTGTGAGACGATTCTCTGTCTCAACATTTTTATAAGTAGTACTTTATCAAATACTTTAGTAATGGCAATTTACCCCGACCACTCAGACGCTTTAATGAGTAGTAGTAGCAATACTACAGTGGTGGAGGAAATACTGACACTTCTTACTTCAGCAAAGGTACTAATACCACAATATGGAGGAAGTATTCAGACCTTTTATGAAATGAGAGTAGTAATACTGCATGGTGGCAAAAAGTACTTTGACCTTTTACTCAAGTAAAAGTATTGAAAATGCATAGTGGCTGAAATATATGTTACTTAAGTGAATGTAGTAATACTGCATGGAGGAAAAAGCATTCCGATATTTACTTAAGTAAACATAGATATACTGAATGGGGAAGAAGTATTCAGACCTTTTACAGAACTAAAAGTAGTAATACTGCAGTAGTGGAAGTAAATGTAGATACACTGCATGGTGGAAGAAGAACTAAAACATTTTACTGAACTAAAAGTACCAAGAAATACTCACTGAAATGTTATATACTGTTTTATTTTCTATTAAAACGTTTTCTTACTAATGTACATAAGTATTACAATATAATTTAAGTACCAAAAGTACTCCTTATGCAGAATGGCCTCATGCATTACTGGATCACAATGATTGATGAATTAATTTGTTCATCACTTTAATGTTGCAGCAGCTAACAGTGGTTCAATTACTTACTACTTACTGGTACTGCTGGACAGTATATATGTATAATGATATAATATAATGTATTAGTTGATACATGTTTTGTATGAAGTGAATCTGCAAAGAAACTAAAGATTTCAGATGAATGTGGGGGAATTAGAAAGTACAACAATTCCCTTGGAAAGGTAGTATAAGTAGAAGCATGAAGCAGCGTAACATGGAAATACTCAAGCAAAGTAAAAAGTACTGCCTGTCTCACTGTGGTACCTCTGCCCTCAGCCCGGAGATGGAGGATGCTGGAAAAGAGCCCGAAAGCAGGCGATGGTGCAGTCCCTCGCGGCGCCAGTGCATCTTCCTCGTCCTGCTGCTGGCGGTGCTTCTCCTTTTCTACAACACAGACTTAAAGTCGCCCGACTGGAGCGCCACAAACTGGTTCATTTCATATAGAAGTCGGACACACAAAGTTTCCCCGCCCAACAAGACCGGCTCCAACACGGGCTCACCGGGATCCGAACCAGCTGGGTTAGTAACTGTGAATCCTCACAATGAGAGCATCACCTCGCATACCAAATCTGTGACACCGCCGCCAGTGACGCTAAACAAAATTAAGACGCCGATCCCGGTTCCTTACGAATCCCCTAGCCCCTGGTTGGTAGAGTACCCCTACAAGTACAACTTTGTCCTGAACGAGCCGAAGAAATGCGAGGAGCGGAAACCTTTCCTGGTGCTGATGGTTCCCGTGGCGCCCCACAACAGGGCGGTCCGCGACGCCATCCGCAGCACCTGGGGAGGTGAGGGTCTGGTGCTGGGCAAAGTGGTGACGCTGCTCTTCCTGCTGGGGATGCACACCGGAGACGGGGCGCGGGAGCTCCAGGAGCAGGTGAGGCGGGAGAGCGGAGAGCACCGAGACCTGATCCAGAGCAACTTCCTGGACTGCTACAAGAACCTGACCATCAAGACCATGGTGATGCTGGAGTGGCTGGACTCCCACTGCCAAGGCGCCTCTTACGCCATGAAGATCGACTCGGACATGTTTCTGAACGTGCCCAATCTCATCAACATGCTGGCGAACGCCCCAAAATCAAACTACATGACCGGGCTTGTGGCGACAGGAGCCGCGGTTTCGAGGGATCGGGGTTCTAAGTGGTTCCTACCGAGGGAGATTTACCCTTGGTCACAGTACCCTCGCTACGCTTTGGGTCTGGGCTATGTGTTGTCTCTTGACCTACCCAAAAAGCTGGTGGAGGCGTCGAGACACGTTAAAGCTTTGTACATCGAAGACGTGCATTTGGGGTTGTGTATGAAACACTTGGGCATCCCCTTCACCGACCCGCCGAACTACGGCTATTTTCATGTGTTTCCCGTGGATTACAGTCGCTGTGCGTACTCCGGGCTTGTAGCCACGACTTTGCACCCACACACCGATCTCATCGAGATCTGGAAAGACTTTAAAAAACCAGGTCCATACTGCTGACACACACACACACACACACACACACACACACACACACGCACACAAAGACGGCTAAATGAGAACATAACTTTGTGGATGAAAATTACTGATTTTTCTTTTCCTTAAATAAGAACTATTTCAACAAGGATATATATATATATTTTTTTTTTACATTTTAAATAGTCTTGGCTCAAAAGAAGAAGAAGAAGAAGAAGAAGAAGAAGAAGAAGAAGAAGAAGAAAAGAAATTCACTGAAGCAATTCCCGTTTGGACGCAGTATTGCATGACTGGAGATTACATTTGAAGTTTTTTTTCTAGTCCAGGAAATAGTCGGTGACCCTCAATAATAATTATTGAAACACAACGGTGAAACTGTGTTTTTGTTTCCCTTTTATAGTTAAGTTATTTTTACAGCGCTTCTCTTCTTTCTTTCTTCATGTTGCGCGGGAACCACAGGACGAGCGCTAACGTTAGCTTAACGTATAGCCTAGCTTAAAAGCACTCGTTTAAAATGAGTGAAAAACAACGTACCCAAAGTATCTCTAGTGGCGCCGTGATCCGCCTCCGGGCCGGCGGGTTTCTGTCCGCATCATCATGGTCTCTAACCACCGTTGGCAGCTCCACCTTTCCAGGAAACCCCCCGCAGGTCTGTGTCTTTCTCTTCACATTCGTGCTAGCTAGCTAACCTTGTAGCTCGGGGCTGTAGCCACATGCTTTTTTTAGCCTGTTTAAAGTCTCCTTTACAAATGGGAGTTTATTTTTATTTGTTTTGTTTTTGTTTTGAGCAACTTCAAGCGGACTGACAACTGAGAGGGAATAAGAAAATAAATAAATAATAATCAATAAATACCGGTTCAAAGAAAAACTGGAAAGCTTGAGCATGAAGTGTTTAACAATATTTAATCTCAAAACTGGGATTAACAAGCGACTTCCTGTTGGTTTAGCAAAGCTCTTCTTCAAACTTTAGAAACACAGGTGAGTCTCAGGTCAATTAATGAACATACAATGGACTGACAGTTTGATCTCCTCAATAACCACTGAGTAGACATCAGACTCTGATTCAAGCTCTTTGTCTTCTACGGCCTCTTCAGTTGTCAGTCAGGTTTTTTTTCCATTTGGAGATTACAAACATTTGAACAGTTGTGTACATAAAACACCCTTGCGGATACAAAAGTGAGCTTATCTTGTTGCCTCCTAGGGCAGAGCGGGGTCAGATTGTAAAACGTGGATGTAGACTCTGTGATGTCACCCATAGTGAAGCCAAAGGGGGCGAAGTGAGTGTTCACCTCAGCTCATTCGTATTTATATTTGCATGACTTGCACTGAACGCACAAGGAGGAGGAGGAGGAGGAGGAGGAGGAAGAGGGGCTTAGACAATCCATCTTTCATCATTCATTTTTCATCCATCTTGACTGAAATATCAACTATTGATCCTTTGTGTTGTCGAAAATCCCAGATATGTTGGGTAATCAAACATCCTGTCTGGGTTCATAACATCACCCAGGTGGTGTTTATTCACTGTGAATAGCAAATGACACATCCCCTGGTTTACTACAGAGGTACAAACCCAAAACAAACTATTTTGTTGTGATTTTAATTGCAATAAATATATCAAGAATCATGCCGAATTAACTACATAATTTTACAATTTGTAAAAAGTCTGAAATCATGGTTTGTTAGGTCTGGTTGCAAGAAAACTAGCAAATTACTTAAAATACTTGTTTTCTGAATGGAGTTTTTTTTTTGGGGGGGGGGGGTTGTACCAGGCTGTTAATGTGTGGGGCTTTTGGGGATTGACTCCCTTTTGGAGTCAGCCTCTAGTGACCATTTGAGTGGCCAACCGTCCAGGGGAGGCAGATGTTTTTGTTTTTTGGGGGGTTTTCTGTTTGTTTTTAGGTTCAACAAAACTGGGCTTTTCACGTTTGAGTTGGGCTCCAAAAACATGTGATGAATTGTGAGATCAGCGTTCAAACTGTTTCCATTATTGTTGATGTTGTCTGTGAGGAATGGAAGGTGTTGATACCAAACGGAACCTACCTTTTTAAACAGAAAATCTAACTATCAAATGCATAATTCATTACGAAGTAACCAGCAAACAGCAGAGAACAGTTTTCAAAAACATATGGAGCTAAAGGTAAAGCTGTTTGTGTAGATTTTTTATTTTGTCTTTTCCTTGAAGGCACATCTTGTGATTTTAATGTCACACTTCTATAAGCTGGTTTCTAAACCCCCCCGGGATCTGATGAGCTCTCTACTTTCTGGAATGGTGAACATTTTCGGGTCTGAACTGTAGATTCAGTCACATCGGGCCACGGAATGGTTGAGACACTCTGCGAAGCCCTCTCTCCGTCCTCAAACTCGGACAGATACGTATGAAGGAGGAAACCATCAAACCAGGTTTTGGAGGAAACCATCAGCTGTTGACACAACAGCAGTCATCTCTGGTTACACATCACAGAGTTAATAATTGAGGACGGTGCTGTTTGCTTAGGAAAAATAAAAAGTGTGTTTTGCATGCCCTTCCACCACTGGCAGTGATGTCACAGCCTCGTGACTAGAACCGTAGCACTCTCCCAGTCTTTTCAGGGAGGGTTTAAAATCCCTACCCTAGTTTTTTTTTCCAGCACTGTCGACAGGGAAAAAATGCTCCTCTTTCGACATGTTGAGACTCGTCGCAACATTCAGGGAAGACCTGTCTTGTTGCTCTGCACTGGAGGAAATATTTGTGTCCTGACAATTTGGGCTGCAGAAGAGTTTCTGGAGCAGCTGAGCTTCCTTTTGAAGGTGCATGAAGAAGTTTGTGAGCTAGCACTTACATACACCAACCTATTTAACATTTGCATTCCAAAACCTTTAATTACTAAAAACATGGTGAAAATAGATTTTTTTTTCTTTTTTTTACCAGCTGTTGACAGCTTTTTCTGATTTTATATATATAAATCATGTATGTGTATCATTATATATGTATATATATTATACATGTATGTGTGTGTATATCGGAAAGATGTATGCAATGTTTACAATATCCAGCAATAACTCTTTTGTTTATTTGTATTTCTAACACTTTAAAGGATTGAAGGCACACTTCAATCATGGCTTACAGGACAGAGAAGTATTTTCGAATCCAGTCATCCAATCATCTGGCTGCACGCTGTTATTGGCACATTATGTGGGCTTGTTTAATGTTCAGATCTGTTTTGAAGTTCACTTAACAGAACTTAAAGTGGCCTGTGAAGTGGAATGTTAAAAAAAAAAACCTCAGAGGGGAAATCCACAGACTAGGGCGGATTGAAGAGACGCTCGACAATTTACATTATTATAAAGTGAGAAAGAAAAACCAGAAGTCATTGTCCACTACAAGATATTGCATCTGACAACCAGTTTGATTAATTAACGCTTTATATTCATATGAGAACTGGTTCTGTTCTGCTTTGTGCCATTACTGTCTGAATGTCAGTTTTCTATGATTCCCATCGCTAATAATTGTTCTATTTTTTAAAGTATTCATTAAGTGTTGATGTTCTAATTTCTTCATGGGGGGAATTCACAGAATCAATTTATTTGTTTGATTATTTGCACATATACACATATCTTTAAAAAAAACATGTCTACATGCCCTGTTAGATAGCCATAATGCAGTTTTGTCTGTTTTATTTATACACATGCAGTACTTGAGTTGTACACAAGGTGGAGCATTGGTCTAAAAAGTGCATATAGTTGACCTCCAAGCTGATGGGAGTCAGGTGTGTGTGGAATGGAGGAGGCAAACCGTTTGCCCGAAAGGACACTTATGATTTTAATGTGGATATAAATGGCAAATAAACACACCACCGCATCCAAAGATGAACAAGTTCCTGCACATTGGTTTGTTTTTAGCCCAACAAGTTCATCTGGTCACCACTCAGTGGCTTATTTTATTTGGTTAAAAGTCACTACGAATATCAATAGTCATATTTGAAAAGAAGATTGAAAAATCATCATGACTCAAACGTGTTTTGCAGCCTCCTTATAGTTAAGTTTTATCTTGCGGGGATGAATCAGATTATTGGCAGAGGTAATTATACATTTATGAGGACCTATGTATGAATGAAGGTATTGATTTTAGCTAATAAATTAATTAAAATTGTACACTTTAATAATATCTTTCTTCGTGTAAATACAAATATTCAGGACATTATCTATCTATGACTACAATTGATAGATTATAGCATATTATAGCATTCATTTCCGTATTTTTACATGAAAGATAATACAATAACATTGTTTGGCTGTGATTAAGATGCAAAGGATGAGATAAAAAAAAATACAGAACAAAAGACGAAACAAATAACCCAAAGAAACTCCTTTAATTTGGTAAATAGTAAAAAAAAAAGTGCAAATGAAACAGAACATGGACAGAGTTGAATATGTATTTCATATTTTGGCCATGTCATCACAATATTTAATTGGCCTATTCTCTCTCTGAATGTACCTCGTGATCATAAAGTCTCAGACAGTGCAAGACAATCTATTAATAAACAAACTAGTGGATTAACGGTCAAATTTTAACCTTCAGAGGTGTCTTACCCTGTTTATCCAGCAGAGGCCGACATTCAGTTTTAAAACAAACACGACTGGCCTCTTCACACTGATCAAATCTACATGACATTTGATCACAATAAAAAAAATACTGTATAATTAAAAAAATTATAAAGTATATTGAAACATTTAGCCTAAGGAGGCTTACTTATTATTGAACACAGCACTTATCTTCAACAAGGAGATCTTTCCAGTGTTTTTAAAGGATGAATCAAAGTGATTTAAAGATGACGTGTTACCTGGAACATAACCGTCCTATTCTAAGAGAATGTTGACACATTGATAAATGTGCTTGCTGTGAATAAGATGAGAGAGTTGAGAACCATGTCCCCGTGTCTGTTGGTCAAACATGAAGTCCGTTAGCTTAGCTTAGCATAAACAGTGGGGAACAGATAGCCCGGAGTCCAGACCTTTTAATCCGCCCCCACTCCACCATGTTCAACTCGACTGAATCGTCGGTTTCTTGAGATAAAAGTCCTGGAACCAATGAGCACTACTAGTGGACTAACAATTAGCCAATCAGCACCAATGGGTGGGAACCGAGGAGTTACCATAACAACAACGGACACTGCTACCAAGGCTGTTCCGAATCAATTAAAAGGTTACTTAGTTTGAAATCCGAGCAACACTGCTTTGATATCTAAAGCGTATTATTTTACCTCTGTCGTACTGCTACGAGATGCCAAGTTAAAACTCTAGCATAGCTTCTTTTCCGTGTGGTCTCGTTATGACGGACCCCCTTCTGTACGAACCCTATCTCATTCCATACACCTAAACAATCCTCAAATACGTCTCCAGGGAAGCTTTGTTTCGCACTTTTTCATACAGTTTGAAACACCTGATTAACAGACAAAACTATTTGTGGGTTTTAATAAAAATATGATGGTTTGGTTTAAAATGACAACAGGACTGTAACATCATTCTCCTGGGTGAAAGTCCTGTGTTGTTTTTTTTACTCCGTCCACCAAACAGAACCCCTCCCTAGGTGGACGTCCACGGACTCCTTCCAAACTAATTTGTGATACATCAAGTGCAAACATTAGACACAATCAAAATAACCTCCTCTGGAAAAATAATTCCCAACCCGTCATTGTGTGGGAACGTTATTTCCAAGAGACCCGGATTCAACCATTACGAGTATCTAAAACAATTTGCACAAAACGTGTCAAACAAGGAAGCAGTGTGTTTGAGGTGTGGCCTTTAAATACTTCCCCAGGTGTGCCTCCACTTCACTTGGATGGTGTCAGTTAACCTCAGAAGCTTCCAGTGCCATGACATCATCATCTTGGCTTTCCCACGTTGTTTAAAGAATAGTAATCTTTGTGTGTGTAAACTTTTTACTTCACAGAAAGTAATAAAAAAAATCTCTAAGAAATTCTCTCTCTCATTATTGTGGCATTAGCAAATAAAAATAATTTTAGGAAATTCTAACTGACCTAAAACAGGGAAATTTGAATAAATAATAACTAGATCATATAGAACTATAAATTCACCCCCAAGCTATAAGACAGATATGGTGTTTTTGATCATTTCATGTACTTGGGCACCGCACATGTGCAGCCCATCGGGACTTTGATGAAAAACTTCTGCACCACGTATCTGTGTGGGTCTCGTGGGCACCGAGACTTCCTCATGACCATCAGCGACGCGTACACCGGCACAGAGTTGTAGCTCATGTCTTCACGCCGGTTGATGATGCAGCCTTGACAGAGACACTCGGCAAAGGGGATCTCATGAGGACACCTGTTGTCTTCTTTGTCAAGTCTGGTGGGAGACAATCGGACAAAACCACGTCAGCGTGAATGCATTTGTATTTTGTCTCTGTTCCAAAAGTTTTTTTATTCTTACTTCAAATGAAACATCCTCTATGTGATTGTAAAACCAGGAAGAGATCAATTAAAAGACAGATAGGACTGCACTCACTCTCTCTAGCAGTATTGTTACTACTACTTAAGTAGAAGGGCTCAGTACTTCACCCATCACTGCAGTATTGTTACTTTTAAGTAGGTCTCAGTACTTCTCCCATCACTGCAGTATTGTTACTTTTAAGTAGGTCTCAGTACTTCTCCCATCACTGCAGTATTGTTACTTTTACTTAAGTAAAGATCGGAGTACTTCATTCACCATTGCAGTATATTTATTTTCACTTAAGTAGAGTATTTTTACTTTTACTTAAGTAAAGATCAGAGTACTTCATTCACCATTGCAGTATATTTATTTTCACTTAAGTAGAGTATTTTTACTTTTACTTAAGTAAAGATCAGAGTACTTCATCAACCATTGCAGTATATTTACTTTCCCTTAAGAGTAAAAATCTGAGTACCTCTTCCACTGTTGCAGTATTGTTACTTTTAAGTAGGTCTCAGTACTTCTCCCATCACTGCAGTATTGTTACTTTTAAGTAGGTCTCAGTACTTCTCCCATCACTGCAGTATTGTTACTTTTAAGTAGGTCTCAGTACTTCTCCCATCACTGCAGTATTGTTACTTTTAAGTAGGTCTCAGTACTTCTCCCATCACTGCAGTATTGTTACTTTTACTTAAGTAAAGAGCTGAGTACTTCATACACCGTTGCAGTATTCTTACTTCCACCATGCAGTATTACTACTTGTATTTGTGTATTGTAGTATCACGTTTTTACTTCTTCCACCACTGACGCGCTCGGTGAGCGCTTTTTGACCCTCCGCGGCGCCCGTAGCTGTCACTTACCTGTACCTCCACGGGGACAGGGAGCGCTTGTTCCCGCGGCCACCTGCGCGCACGTCCGCGCGTCCTGCGGGGTTTTAGAGAACCTCAGTCGGTCCCAGTAGATCCTCCGGAACTTGTCGAGGGTCTTGTTCAGCCTCTCCGCGCTGATGCACCCGGAGGACCTGGCAGCAGCAGGACACGTGATGTGGTCGCTGAAGAACAGCAACAAGCCGAAGGAGATCTAGGAGCATTTAAAACACATATATGTAAAACAACGTGGTGACGTTTGCAGCCCCAGCGCGTGCAGAAGCTGCGTCTTAAAGTGCCCTACATCCGGGTCACAGTTACCATTTGCAGACCGACAAGCCTTGCCATGTCGAAACCTGAGGCTGACTGAGATCGGCCGCTCCATTTATATACATAATGTACACATGCATGAAGGCTGCTTGTTTTATAGGAAACCCTTTTAATCCGAGTGTTTCCTTAGTGACCCACTGGCACGGAGACACAAGCATCAGCATCGTGACCCCGCCCCCCCGGGCTGGGCGGGGTGTTTCATCTCTACGCTTCACATCATCTGCTGCTGAATCTCCATAGCAACAAACATTGTTATTATCATCATCATTATTATTGCTATTATTAGGCTCAGCATGTATTAATAAAGGTCTAGGAGGTTCATTTCAAACTGCATTAATGTAAGAAAAAAACGGAATAATATCAAAATAAATATTTAAATATTAAATATTTGTATACATTTTCCAGTTTATAATGAGTGCCCCAAACGCCAAAAAAGAAAAGGAAATAAATGTGAAGTAAAGAAAACGCTTTTTTATAATATTTATTTTGACAAAAACCTTAAAAGTGAAACAACTGGCGTTAAAACTAGACTAGTGGGAGGAAAACAACCAAAATAACATTTAGGTGTTTATTTTACTGCAAGTTGTGTCATAGATTGCTCAAAAATAAAGTAAGTATCAATAAACCCATTACACTAAATCTCCCAAATATATACAATATATGTGCATACATGAATAAATGATTGTTGATGTCTGTGTGATGTTGAGCGGCGCTGTCCCAGGTCCTGAAACGGATGAACACTCATCATATGGATGAACACATTACTGCATCACAACTCCTATCTGTACATTTGATCCTATCGGTTCAGTTTGTAGTTGAATCAATTATATTTCTCCACTTTTTTTGCACCGCTGGTGGCCTTGCTTCCAGCTGGAGAGAAACAATAACATTTCTCATGGGATGACACCTCAGGAATACCTCCCCCTCTGCCAGTGGGCGGATATAAAATGTTGTGCAGCCTTTATTTAGAAACGCTGAGGAGGCTCGGCCACACGTCGGCCTCTTGCTCGTGTCTCAGTCAAACTAAATCAAACACGACATTTCAGGCCCGTCCCTTTTTGGCACCTTGACAACAGGAAGCCAGGCAGGTAAATGCTGGATATTGCAGGGGACTTCCCACAGTTTCATCATCATCTTGTAGTAGTGGAAGTATCGGTGGCAGCCGCCAGGACGGATTCTTCATTTAGATATGAACCGTTGCATGTCGAGGTTCTTTCGATTACTTGGAACTACGGGCCGTGTCTCTCTTCACTGGAAATATACAACTGGGAGGCTCCAACGTCACAAATGTTTATAATGCTTTAGGATTCAAGCAGGTTTTGCCATCAGAATAACTGTCAAATCATGTGGTGGATGAACAAAACTTCCACAGTTCAGGAGAAAATAATGAGAATGAAATGAATTTAAATTAATTAGATGTAACATGATATTGCTCTATTTTAATTTTGAATTGAAGAAAGTGATTCAATACAAAACATTCCATAATTAATTAAGCTGTTAGAGTCAAAGTCCTAGTTTTCTGGATGACTAACAGGCGACCCCTCCCTCAAGGTTCCCCTCAACACGTCTTTATAGCTGTAGCTCCCCAACAGGTCAGATGTTTAATCTCCTTGGTCAAGCATCGGCAACCCACTCAACTCTTTTTTTTAATAATGTAAACCATAGAATGCACTAATACGTTTTGATTAATGTTATTAAGTTATATAAAACATTCAAATTACCATTTCCAAGGTCAATAATAGACCCAATATTTAAAGTAATCTTGATATTTTAACTACACTAAGCTCTGTGTTTTGCTGCATGATGTCTCTGTGTCTTTTTAGGGGAATTATCTGTCAGTTAAAATCTTATTATGATATTTTTTCAACCAGAAAGTGCACAGGAAGTTAGGGGACAGTAAAATGGACGAATAGAGCAGAAACTGTCAAAGTGAGTTGGAAACGGTATTAAAGTGAATATGTGTCTTTATCACCTGAAAACCACTATTCCAACTTGAAGTTTATTTGTTCAGCACCATTCTTACACAAGAGGAGCGACGTGAAATCCAATCTTTAGGTTTCGCGCACAAGGACAAGAATAGTCAACTTGAGCAGGCACGGACATCACGTCAGTCGGGTGATGCAACGTCACTAGCAGCCTCCCCCTCAGTATAAATGTGTGGCACCTGTATTTAGCCTCTCAGGGTGAGCTCAGCCAGGCAGCGGGGAGAGTTCAACCTCTTCTTTTTTAGCTGACTCGCCACCTGATGCAACCACGCCTCCAGTCGACGTCATCGCTGTAGGATCGTCCACGCTGAGACTGGAGGTGGAATGTGATTTACTCCAGTTGTACTGATGTGCACATTAGACGTACTTGTGTACACATTTGACAGCTTTAGTTCCTTTTCAGATCTTTCCATCCCCCTTCCTGTCCAGTGAAAACCAAGGTGTAAAACGTCGACGTTATTGTTTTTTAGATCTGTGGAAAGACAACAAGCATCGACCTTTTAAATGCTTGTTTTCTGAATGGAGTTTGGGTCAAACAGGGCAGCTCTGTGGCTGCTTCATTAACACTTATTAATATGGCAGTGACATTGTTGTTTTACCAAAGTCTGGTTCTAATGTGAGGTTCTATTATACTCAGGGTTTGGATGCAGGACTTTTTCTTGTAGTGGAGCATTTTTACTACGTGTTTTTTGCATTTTTACTGGAGTAAAGTTTCTGCATCATGTCTCTAACTTCATGTCGTGCTGATGTTAAGACGTTGCTGATTATCTGCATGTTTCCCCTGAAATGATTTTCTATTGGAAAACATTTTAAAAAACAAGTGAAACCGTCACTTTGTCTGGACTCTGCTTCTTCCTTTTCCTTCTAGACATCCCCAGCTCTTTAAATCAGATGGCATGATGGTACGACAGGTAAGAGGAATGATGTGTATTTTTGAGATTGGGTTGAACTGGACGGTTAGAAAGACGACACGCCACAAAGTCGTGTAAATGATGTCTCTCTCTCTGAAGCTGCGATGTGTTATGGGTGTTTTATTGACCGCATGCTTGGCTTAAGATGCTAGCGGTAACTTGTTGTCACGGCAACGGCAAAGATCCTGTAGAGCAACGTGTTTACTTCCTCTGTGACCTCTACAATAAAGTAGCAAATGTACAACTTTATGAAGGATCAGATTTGAGGCTTTCTTTGTTTTTGTTTTGTTTCCTACAGTGACCCTCATACGCCGTAGTATAAATGTGTATTTTTGGGGAGCTGGAGATGACACTGGAGGTGACTACTCGGTATAATTGATAGTATTTTGGGGTGAACTGTTTCTTTACAGCAGACATTTATTCCCTGTGAAAGACGACAGAGGTTCTGAGAAACACACCAACTGTGAATGAAAGCTAATGATGTCGGAGGGGAAATAATGAGATCCAGTAACACGACAGGACCAGACGTTCTGCTGCGTTCTCCCAGCAGGTCCCTCTTTCTGGGCGACCAGCGGGGCCTCGCAGGGCACACGGAAACACAAAACTGTCACAACCGGGGTTCATGAACTGGAAACGGGCACACCGGCCTCAAGGCAGTCCCACGGACGAGCTGCAAAACACGTCATTAGTCCGGAGGGCAGCGGTTTTTATATCTGGACGCTGGGGACGGCAGGAATCAGGTCAAAGACGATTCAAGGAGTTTACAGCCGGCAGCTTTGGAAGGGAAACAGACAAAAGGATACTTAAAGAAAAGTAAAAAAACATCAATAATTAGCAGTATATGAAATAAAAACAACACTTTATGACAACAATCCACCCAAAATATATGAGAAGCAGTACATGTATACACAGATGGAAGCAACAATGTATAAATATATTTATTTTTACTTTTAAACAGGCTCATTACGTTGGTTTTAATGCATTTAAGGGGAATTCTAGAATTCTAATTTTGGTGGATTTTCTGGGATCTAAGTCAAACCATTATTAATAGTTTTGCCGTTTTGCTGATGATACTTACATACTTTTACCTTTTACCTCACACCAGTTATTAATTATTCCCACTGTCATCACACATCTAATCTCACAAATGTGTATTTTGGATGTTTTCTTTCTACTAGCCTCAAAAACGACATGTTATAGGAAAATAGCATATATAATATTATATAATATAAAATAATGTATATAATATATATACACATATAACATCAGTTTTAGTATCTAAGATTCAGTAATGAAATTAAAGTGTTTGTATTAATATAAAAAACACAATGAAGCACAATATATTAACAATGGGGTTTAAGATATCAGGTGCAATGCAGTGATTTACTAGTATATACATAAAACATAGAATAGTGCAGCCATATATCATATCATAAAGTATCGTTTGTTTGTATAATATAGCCTAGT
>CM056821.1:32354451-32414451 GCA_029853015.1 Chelidonichthys spinosus | reverse complement strand
CTTGAAGGATAAGAAAGCGATGTTGTCTTTCACTACCGGGGCGACGCAGACGATGTTCCAGCCTGACGGCGTCAACGGAGACATCAACGTCACGCTGTGGCCTCTACAGGTGAGCCACACACACACACACACACACACACACACACACACACCAGGCAGGAATAGGAAAGAAATCACCGCCTGTTGTTGTGATGACGATATAAAATAACAACACACAGAGAATAGTAATTTATTTATTTATACAGGGCTTTTCAAGAACAAAGTTCTCTCCCAGGTTTAAAGAGTAACTTAACTGGAATTTCCCCAGAAACACAAATTAATACTCAGCAGGGTTTTTTTTGTTGTTTTTTTTAATGTTTTGTGCAGAGAAGATGTTTACCATCACCCGCTACTTAACACGGCGACATAGATGGATTTACCCCGAGTTTAGGAACTCGGACTTTGAGCGGCGTCCCATTTGACTTTTTCTAGTTTAGGGGCAACGAAGCATTAAATTGTTCGACTCCCCTCATGTGGTTCCTGGCTAGTTAGCGAGCTAGCTTGCTAATTCCATCATGATTTCAAGCTTCATGGCCCCCTGACTCCAAATCAGCCAAAACACATAATATGTCAAATACATGGACCTGCATTTACACGGAGCTTTTCTAGACTTTTCCACCACTGAAGTAGTTCAAGCTGAGCCACAGTCATGAACATGCATTAAAAGGCCGTACTGGCCGGCCTTGTAGTGAATTCCATATGATTATGATGTCATGGTTTGATTCCCGCAGCTCTCTCCTCTTGATTTATGTCTGCATCTCCACTGTGACGAATGTAAAGGGATTTAAATGTTTGTCGTGTCGGCGGACGGTCGTTAACTCGTCTCATTGATTCGTGTCTTTCAGAACGGCACGCTGCACTTCTGTGGATTTCAGGTTCTCGCTCCTCAGATCTTCTGGAGTCCGGCTCACTGTCCCGCCGCCGTGCGAACCATGATGCTCGACGGCTGGCGAGCCAGGGTGAAAGGACTGTTGGCGGAAAAGCCTTTGACCTTTGCCCCCTGTGAGCTCTTTGACCTTAGCTTCCAGGGGGGGTTCATGCTTTTGCCCGGAGTGAAGGAGGAGCGCCAGTCGCAGCCGTACGGCATCACCACGGGACATCACCTGGGGAAACCGCTGCCGCCCGACAACCAGATCAGAGCTCCGCCCCCCGAGGGAGGAAGTGCCAAACCAGACTGCAGGAAGTAGAACTTCCCTGTTCTCATGTTTATACTAATGTGTGGGATTTTATAAATGCTTTGTTTACTGAAGCTGAAATAAAACATTTTCAATAACAAAGACTTTAATGTTTGTATTTCATTTACAAACACAATGCAGACTGAATGACATGCTTTCAGGTTAATTATTAATTAACTCAATACTTTAAATTTGATCTCTTCTGTTTGTTTTTTTTGGAACGATTCAACCATGTTCTTACCTTTTCCATACAATGTATTTTAATTGATTAAGTGCATTATTTAAGTTTGTTAAATCACGCATCGTGACTCTATGACTCCCCTTTTTCTTATTTCAACACTCTTAAGAAAATAAAGCACTGTACACTGAGGGGTATGGATGTTGTTGACATAAACTAGACGATAAAGTTAATATTGCACTTTCATGTTGCATCTGGATCCATGTGGATTCTGGTGTGAAGCTGCTAACAAAGTTAGCTTCATTATTCAAGGTCAATTTTACAGCCAAGTGTTAAGGTCATCTTAGTAGCTAACTAGCATTGGTAGCATGGTAGCGACTTGTCAATCAGCAGGTAAGCCCCGCCCCCTAAAGCATCCCCTGCTTTCTGGTCTGGTGGACTCTAAATGGACCATAATGTACTAAATGAACATCATGCTGGATTGAAGAAGACTTGAAACTAGAGATTGAGACCATAAACTCATGTTTACAACGTTTACTGAGGTAATAAATGAAGTAAAAGTAGGGTCATTTTCTCATAGACTTCCATGCAATCACACTTATTTTTGCAACCAGAGGAGTCGCCCCCTGATGGACAGCAGAGAGAATGCAGGCTTCACAGGTTGCATGGCTTCAATTTTCAGAAAACGGAGGTTCCTGTCTGGAACTGACCCTTACTCCTAACCCCCACCACAGAGGAGTCCACTTTCATTTTACCAGCAGGAAACTCTATCCGACGGGGAACAGACTTCGACATGCCTTTTTATATATATCTATATATCTTCGTAAACAGAATGTCCTTGAGGTTTCTGGTTGTTGTCAACCAAATTTGCATTTCCATTTGAACAAGTGACCTTGGGCTCTGGGATTTTGTGATAGCCATTTTTTTTCTCTGATTTTATTATAAACGTATTGAATGATCAGAAAAATGTGTATTTTGTATGTTATCCTATCTTTATATCCTCCTTTTATATTAAGGAGTACTATTACATACTGTAGTCTGGTATATTTGTAATATATGATATCATATTGTTTTTTATTGTGTAGTCTGTAAATCTATCTGTCTGTCTGTCTGTCTGTCTGTCTGTCTGTCTATCTATCTATAGATATGAGAGGATGGTTATGTTTATGTTCTTCACAGTGGGTAGGACCATATGCAACTAACAGGGAAAACATGTCAAAAGGTCGCCATGTAAAAGGCACAGTTACAACATATATTTTGTATATCAAACGATAAAACCTCATAATTCTAACGAAGAAAAAATACGTATCCCATTATTATTATTTAAGTGTCAAAATAAGTCGGCGTTTGGTCTTTATGTCCCGTAACGCCCACCCCTGTCCGTGGGCGGCGGAATGGAACGGTCCGCGTGTGACGTCATCGCCGGGGCAGCAGGGGCTGATAGAGAGGAGGAGATTGTTGTTTGTTGTTTTGCTCACGAAGTATTGAGAGCAGCGCCGCCTCCGTCCTGTAGCGTTTTATTTTCTGGAAGAAGAAGAAAAAAAACAGTCACAATTTAGAGAAAACAACTGTAGAGGTAGAATATTTAGACGTTATATTACCGATATTATATCGTGTCTGTTATAGTCTTCAGCTGCATCGAGCGAAACCAAAAGAGAGCCCCGGAAACATGAAATGGATGTTCAAAGAGGATCACTCCTTGGGTAAGGGAGGAGGGAGGTGCTGTTTTATCATCGAATAAAACTCGTATCCACGCAGTTTTAAGTGTTTTTTGGAAAGTACTGTCTTTAGGCGTATGAGAGAATACGCTGTGGGGGGTTAACTGTCACGTAAACCCGTTTAAAATAATCGGGCACGGACCGGCCTGCCCTTCAGGCTTTTTTTTTTTTAGAGCTGTTAAAACATGGCCGTTAAATATCGATGTCAGCTAATATAACCGACAGTTAGCTCGTCTCCGTGTTAAAATCCGACGTGTTGATACAACAAATCGCCGCCGTCTTTGTTCGTTTTTTTTAACCCCGCGACGCGACGATGTTCCCGGGTTGATGGTGGACGTCGACCCGCTAAAGCTGGTCGGAGCCTCCATCCCTTCTCCAGGTCAGCGTTAATGAAGAAAACAAGATGGCAGGTGTCCTGTTTTTAGATAAATGTATCTCTTATGGTTGTGATAAACGTCGAGGCCTGACAGGCGTCACCAGCACGGAAACTAGGGTTGTTTTGGTGGACCCGGTGCAGGCCTGCAGGCTGGTTTGATGCCATATTTAAGTCTTTTACATAATTTATTCTGTTTTTTTCCCCCCTATTCATCAATAAATCAATATATTGTTTGCATAAAAGTACAGCCGAATTATCTGGTAATTTATCAAGCTAAATTGTATTCTTTAAAACAGCTGACTTTGTCCAAAATATCCATAATAATGTTAATTATGATCAAATAATGGAGACATGGCAAGTCATTATTTTTATTTTATTTGCTAAGCTAAAACAAAAACATATCTGGTGTTTTAATTCCTCAAAAATCCACGAATTAAATGAACTTCCTGTTGACAAGACTTTAAAATATATCATCTTACATGTTTAGTAAATACAACAGTTCATATGCTGCTTGAGGTTTAATGTGGGCTTTAAATTGTAGCTGCTTTTAAAAAGTTTTAAAAGGAGTCTGTCTACTCATGGTGTTATTGTTGGTGCCAGGAGTTGAGACTACGTTACCCATGAGCCTCTCTGCTTCCCGTGAAAAAGGAGGATGTTTCTCATCCAGATCAAGTCTTTAAGTGCAGGCTCCCTCAAACGATGCTCATTAAATATGAATAAGAACAAAAAGAAGATCACGCAGGGTCTCCTACAGCACATTAATTGTATTAAGTGTGTACTCCTGAAATACTAACAGTTATTTTCACTATCACTAAACCTGTTGATTATTTTTAATTCTTTGTTTAGGTATAAATACATAACAAATTGTAAAATTAATATTGTAAACAAATACTGTAAACGTCATATAAGACAAAAAATATATTTTATTCTCATCCAAAAAAAATTGTTTATATCTTTGAATAACTTTCCTTCAATTCAACCAACACCCTAAAATGTAATTAGTCTATTTACAGTCATTTAAAACCAAAAATTACTTATACTTATCAAGATTTCTGGCTATTATTGTTGATTGTTTCAGCAGCTCGCGAGGCTGAAACTAGATACTATATATTAATTACATTTTTATTGACGTTTAAGAAGTGCTTTTCTTTGAATCTGCCTGCTTCTAAGAGGGATTTCTTTTGTTGTATTTGTTGCCAAATCAAATATCAAACACAGGTACCAACATAAAAAGTACTTAGGTGAAATCTGTGTGCCAATAAATGTTGTTATAAGTGGGAAAATGCATTTCACTGCGGTAGAAGTTCCCGTAAATGGAACTGTCCATTTAGTGATTCCTCAAAATCAATGACTGTTCAGCAGGCAAAACATCCATTACCTTGAATTATGCAACCTTTCATTCATAATTCAGTTTATTTTTTCATCAGCGTGTTCATTTGCAACGATTCTCCGACTTTTGATCAAAGAATTTTGCCGTAAAATAATCAATAATAATGTTATTTAATGTTCCGACAGGAGTGAAGCTGTAAAGGCTGAGATGATTACACGTAGACTCAATGTTTTAACGATGATGCACCGTTTCCCGTTTAAAGTGGCAGCGTTGATTGGATTTGGGGGTCTTTAGTGCGTCTTTGTCCACTGAAGCTTCCTGTGAATCTCTCGCCTCGGCTGTTAAATATTGATCTCTGTCCATCAGCGGCTTCGTCTCTTCTATTGGTTTAAACGAAGATATGTCTGTCGCTGTTAATTAATGAATGAATCTCTCTTTTTGTCCCTCCCTCCAGAACATCGATGCATAGAGTCAGCCAAAATCCGCAACAAGTACCCTGACAGGGTCCCGGTGAGTGAAACCCCCCTGCGGCGTGGCAGTTGGTTCGGTCTCGCTCCGTGTCGTGTCTCGTCATTGGTCGTCTGTGTGTGTTTTCGTCAGGTGATTGTGGAGAAAGTGTCTGGATCGCAGATAGTGGACATCGACAAGAGGAAGTACCTGGTCCCGTCCGACATCACGGTGGCTCAGTTCATGTGGATCATCAGGAAACGCATCCAGCTGCCCTCGGAGAAGGCCATCTTCCTGTTTGTGGACAAGACGGTGCCTCAGTCCAGGTCAGGGCCCCGGGACGCCCCATGGGGGTTTAGTCACTTCCGGTCGGAGTAGCTGAGTGTCTCTCTGAGCCCGTCTGACGATGGGATGTATCGGGAGGGAGGGAGGGTATCTGAGTGGCTCCGGCGGATATCCGGGGTTGTTTAGAATTTGAACTTGAGATGCGAGACGGGCGTCGAAGTCAGAGGGCGTGATTGTTCCACAGGCTGATTTTTAACCAATTCAAAGCTAAAACGTTTGCCAGTGAATTTTCCATTTGGTCGATTAGTTCCAGCTCTTTTTATTCCACGCCGTCTTTTTTTTGTGCTGCATTTAACCAAAACCTACTCGAACGTGATTGGTCAATGCACTCGGACTACAAACGGAAACCAGAACGCCTCTGGTACCTGATATCCTGCGCAGCTGCAGATGGATTCTGTTTATAGAGGTCAGGTTATTGGTAATGTTGCATGTCGACCTGTAATCAGACAACAATCACTCGGTGGGAAATTAATGCAATGATCGGATTTTTGATTGGTTGTTGTTTTTCAATTCTCTAAAAGCTTCTGTTTTTAAACTCAATGTTTTGGGTTTGGGACCGAGAGTACGTCTTTTTGGGGTGTGAGACATAGTCACCATTTTTTCACTATATATCTGAAATTTTAAAAAACCCTTGATGAAGATTGTTACGCTCAACATTGTGACACAGAGGGATTTTCTTCAGCAGAAGCTCAGTGTCTTTATCTGTTGTAAATGTGTTTAATTATTCCAACAATGTTTTACCAGTTTCTTATATATATATATATATATATATATATATAAGATAAGATAAAACCTGCTGTGTTCTGTAGCAAATCCATGCTTCACCTCATCTAGCAAAAGTAATGTAGCGCTGCAACCACCAATTATTCCCTTTTGATTATTCCAGTCTCATTATTTACTAGATAAATCAATTATTGTATTATTATTTGGCAGAAAGCATCGTCTTCCAAAGTGCAGTGTTTTGTCTGAAGCAAATATAAATTTTTATTTAATATAATAACATGACAAAGAAAAGCATGAAATAAAACCAAACGACCAGATTATTATTATTTTTTGTTATTGATCCTTGCAGCTCTGAGATGGAGATTAAACAGTAACTGGTTCTGTGATGATCCGCCAACAGTCTAGCGATGCCTTCATGGTCAAAGTCAAATCACATTTTGACTTTTTGCCAAGTTTGATTTCAGATATTCTCCCTGTGTGGCTTCTTCTTCTCTGTTTTTATGTATTATGAGCCTGATTTAATAATAACCTGTAGAAAGTGAGAAAATGAAGGTAGAGGGATTTCTTTAGTCTTAACTGGACATGAAAGTGAGCCTATAAATCCGTTAATGTTTCCTTCGGCTGGTTGAACTCTGAAACCGTCGATGCAGCAGCCAGAGGGAGCTGCAGTCACGCCCATTGCTCCTCTCTCACCAGCCAGTCATGACTCAGCACTTTCAGTCTTGTTTTTAGCCTCGTCACAGAGAGAATTGAGGCCTCGGGGGCTTTTAACGTAGAGAATCACATCGCTGCCCTGCATTTGTAAACCAAAATCATTCTATTTTAAATTGACCAAATATCTCAGGACATTTTGGGGGGAAATGTGTGTAAAATTAAACATAATGCGTCTAATATATTTCCATTTAATGGAAAACATAGATTATTTTAAAACCTTACAGCTGTTTAAAGGGAATAAAGGGACATTTATGTTGTCGGTCTATAATTTGCTGATTTCTGAAGAAAAAAATGTTTCTAAAAAGAAATGTGCATCATTTTTTACAAATGATGTGTTTATTCCAGTGACGGGTGAAAACGTACATTTCCTCCACCTTTCATTGGTTCCTACTGAACTTTAATCTTGATAATTTGATAAAAATGAGTGAAGTTTTTAAGAGATCAGTGTGGTTGTTGGCTCTATAGCACAGAGGAACAACCTACTGTTTATCAGGCTTTGATGCTTTGATCAGCTGTCCCGATCGATAACGCCGACGTGTCCTCTTCCTGTTTCAGCATCACGATGGGTCAGCTGTACGAGAAGGAGAAGGACGAGGACGGCTTTTTATACGTGGCTTACAGCGGCGAGAACACCTTCGGTTTTTAAACGGAGAGAAAAGAAACGAGAAGCCATCATCGTGACCGGCCTTACCTGCGCGACACCCACCCACATGTAACCACAGCCCTCACTCGGCCCCTGGAGAAGCCGCGGGGAAACCCCAGAAAGAGAGTCAGAGACATGAACGTAACAGGAAGACGGACCGACCGCTCAGCTGACTGGATGAACATAGACGAGTGCTCCGGTGTGTTTGCTCTGGCCCATGTTGCACCACCTCCCAAAAGATTCATAGATTCAGTTGTGTATAGTGTGTTTCATTTCAATTATTTGTTTCATGATGTTGTGATTTGAGTGTTTTTAGAAGCTTGTTTTTCTTCTTTTTTTTCAGATTTTAAATATGCGTGAATGAGAATTGCTTTTAGTTATGCTTCCTCTTATAATACTACAATATTTAAAAAGAACATTTTATTTAATTATTTGAAATTAAAATTGTATGACCTAACCAATAAATGAATAAAAATTAAACCTTGTTAAGTCTTTTTTTCTCCCCAAATGAAGGTGTGTATATATATATATATATATATATATATCACACATATATATTTATCCTCCAGCAGCCACACAGCCAAAGTCAGCTGGAGGAGGAGGAGGAGGGAGGAAGAGCAGAAGGATGCTGGCTGTTCCTCCATCCAACCAGCAGCAGCAGCAGCCTCGTGTTCTCATCTGTAGCTCAGCCCCAGTAACTCCAGAGACAAGGGTCTGTATCGCCATCTGCAGGCAGCTTAATGCAGCTCATGTGGCCATTAAGCATGCATTTGGCATCATCAAGACAATGTTCTGGAGGCTCAAGTGTCATGAAGAGAGTGGAACACATCAGTGCAACAGTTAAAGCCAGGTGACCAAGTTGAAGATGAGCAAAGGCTTCAACACAGAGGACATTCATGATCCACACCCACCACAGACCAACAAGCAAGATGCATGTCAACATAGAGACAGGATATATGCCCAGTGCTAGAGATAGCATCACCTTCAGTTTGACATTTTTCTACTTTTAGTCACACATTTTTGTGAGCTGGTGTGCAATATGCCACAGGGTGATGACAGGCACTTCAGGTCAAATAGAGGTAACCTTTGATAAGGCATTACCTATTGATTGAAGGGCCTCTACATCATCAAGACTCCTGCTGTGCCTCCACGTGGCAGTTCACGGTAACTGGGTACAAGAACCCAGGCGAAATCAGCAGGGGATCGATGATCAGTGTTCTCAGAGGCAGTCACAGCACCATTGTACATTTTAACCATCGTACCACTGCTAATGTAGCGTTTCAGTTTGAGGAGATCAAAAACACACAAATACACAAGTATTTTTGAACATTTATTTGTGACTCCATCAAAACAATCACATTCCCACGCAGCTGCCACCCTTTCTTTTGCCAGTGTTTTTTCCGGCCCATGGCGTGGCAGTTGAGGGACCGATATTTTTGCCCGGGGAAGAGAGGCGTTGAAAGTAGCGTCCCAGGTGGTGCGTTCCCCACCCCAGACAGCTTAAGGGAGGGTCTCAAACTCCTGAACAGGAAAAAATGAAAGTTGACATACTTTAGAAAGTCCCACCAACATTTAAGATGTATATTCACAGAGAAAGTACTTTCTGAGTAGTATTCCCAGGTAATTTTGGCCTCTCCTGCTGCCCGAGATCTGTCCTTTCGGTCAGCATGTTTCCCAGTTTTTTCTTAATTTGTGAAGGAGTATCCTCGGGCAATGAAGGCTTGTTCCCATTTCTTATAAAAGTGGATTATGTTGTGATTGTACATGTTTTTGTAGGTATTAGTTAGTTCCTATAACAATAATGTTGTGTTGAAATTCTGTAGACAAATAAAACATTAGAATAACGTTAACATAACATTTATATTCCATTCTAATAAATGATTAAACCTTCGAGATCACACTGTGGCTGCAAGTACGGCAGAGGAACCAAGCCGTCTGCAGTGGATGTCAGTGGTGGTTGCAGTTCCGTCTCAAAAGTGGGGCACTGGGTCACTGCAAGGACTGGCTGGGTCAAAGTGGCAGAAACTGGGAGCTGGGGTTTAGGAGTACTGGGTGAAGTGTGGAGGTTGAGGAGTGAGGAAGACAGGAGGTTGGGTGACAGCACAGCTTGTAGTCGGCATCTCTTAAGTGGGTTTGCTGCAGAGAAAGAAAGCCAGAACAGTGAAAATAATGCATTTAAATATTCAGGACTGTCAATATGAAAGAAAATTGTACCTCAATATTTGATTTTCTGTGTTTCGTCCAATGGTTCTGAATTGACAGGTTCACATATTGAAGTGTCTTTGTGATGAATTCATGCACGAAAACAATGTCAGACTCGACGATTCGTGCAGAAATGGATGCTTTTCCAGATTTCTGAAATCTACGTCAGTGGGGAAAATGAAGGAAAGTGTACATTAAAGGGTTAATTTACAGCCAGTACTTACAAATTAAATGTAAAACCAATCATGTTACTGAGAATTTATCTGCCTCAGGAGTTTAATTTGACTATTTTCACTTCCTTGTCTCTCCTGAGCCGTCTTTCTAAGAACACAAACAGCATAATTATAACAATAGAAATACCCTGATTCCAGATTCAGAGGAAACTTGTTTCTGACCACAAATATTTCCTCATCTTCCATGTCGACTCAGATCTCCCTGACATGGATTGAACAGATCATCACATTTTTGTTTCCCATTTGGTAAGTCTTGGATTTGAAATTCTACATAAAAGTATTACCAGCTAAATGTACTTTAGATATCAAAAGTAAAAGTACTAATTAAGCTAAAATTTTCCCTTTCAAAGTGTGAAATTATGACCTGAATGTTGATCTTGTTGTTGTTGTGAACATGCTAGCATGCTAGCATGCTAGCAGCGTGGCTTTAAGGAATCTAGTTCCCCACTTTGTTAGACTGAAATAACTCAACATTGACTCCCATATATTTCAACAGAGACATTCCAGTTATTAAAACGCAAGACTTCAAGATGAGCCATCCTCGCGTACAACATAAACATTAGCATTGTGAGCATGTTAGCATGCTGACATTAGCATTTAGTGACAGCCTCACAGTATGTCTATAGACTCTCCGTGCTTTAGCACCCCAAAAAAATATTGCATAGATAAATGCAATATAAAAAAAAAAACAGTCATGTTTAAACGCAAGTCTGTGTTTAACAAGCATGAACTTGGTCAAAAAAACATAAACAGTACTTATGGTTTAGTTTAGACTTAAATATTTAAACAACGAAAATATAACAGACTTGACTACAACGGACTTGGTTCCTTTTCATTTGTTTGGGGTTCCTCAGGGTATCGTACTCAGCCCATTATCTATCTGGACTTTCTTTATGCTTACAACGTGCCAACAAAATAAAAAGAACAAGTATAAATCATGTATTAATTAACACAACTAATACTGACACTTCTATAATGAAGAATACAGGAATAACTTGATGGTGAGAAAAAGTGAATGACGTTGTTTCACTTCTCTTTGTTTCCAATTGAATTCATCTTTCCTCAGAATAATGAAGCACACGCATGTGTTGTTTTTTTTGTGAATGACTTCTTCAGTTGGAAAACTTCTCAGAATCGCTGATGTGCCGTTTCTGGACCAGGAAGTGAAAATCACACTATGAAATACTACTAATGTGAGTTCTACCGGTGCGTATACTGCTAATATCAATAGCTGCCACTATCATTATGCCATATAGCTTTACTGACATTGTACTTTTCTGATGATTCTGTGGCTAGTACTACTACTACTACTGCTACTACTACTAAGTGGTGGAAGAAGTATTCAAATCAGTTTTCTTATGTAAAGGTAGAAATGTCACAGTATAAAAACTGTTGCATTACAGAAATATTCGGAATGTATCAAAAGTACTAATATTATGGCTGCTGTCAGTGTTTTACTGTTGTACTACTGGATCTTTGATTGAAGCATTAACTTGTATGAAGTACTTTCTAGTTCATCTTAAGTTGGAAAAGTAACTATATCTCTTAAATAAACATGGAGTAAAAAGTACCATATTACTGTAAATATAAGTGTAACAGCATGAAATAGAAATACTCATACATCAAAATTGTACTTAAGTACAATACTTTAGGATATGTTACTTTCCACCACTGCTTTTGCTACTGCTCCAGGTACTACTGACACTGCCACTATAGTACTACACTATTCAGAGGTGTCACAAGCACATCCATTCTTTACTCAAGTAGAAGTACATACGTGCGGTCAAAATGACTCTGGTAAAAGTAGAAGTTATGACTCAACTTCTTTACTCAAGTGAAAGTGAGAAGTACAGGCTCTGCAATGTACTCAAAATGGAGAAAGTAAAAAGTATCCCAGGACATTTGTACTGGCTGTGTTTTTTAACTGCTAACTGGATCTGACGTCATATTAAATAATCGATAATTATTCAAATAAATGCTTTAAAACTAATGTAACAAGCCTGTTTTGAAAATGTGAACATGCAGATATTTGTAAGAAGTAGAAGAACTAAAAATAAATACTCAAGTACAGTACAGTTACCTGGAAATTCTACTTAAGTACAGTAACGTAAGTATGTGTACTTATGTGTACCTCCACCCTCTGCTGCTATTTACTATTTATTGCTGCTATTCGTTCTTCGTCGGTCGACACTCGCAGTTCCGTGCTACACTAAAGCAGGCTGTGATTGTTGTAAAGTGACACAATTAAGTAAAAACACAGACAAGTACACAGACAAGTATTCACCCAGACCCTTAAAGGTCCATCCATCGTCTGTAACAGGAGTTGCCCTCTGATGGCTAGTACAGAGAATGCAAGTTTTAGGCACTCCAGCATCGGATTCACTTCTCAGAACCGGAGTTTGCTGTGCTGTGCCGTTAAATTCAGAAAACAATCTCACATTTAAAAAGGTCATAATTCTGAATGGATACTTGGTGGTTTACGATCGGGACGTCGGTTAAAAGAATCAACTCGGCAAAAATTCAGAATAACATTAATACATATAGTTTTAGGACCAATTGGAGCAGCTTTTTCAAAAAAGTATGATTGAATGTGTGATCTGTGATCTGCAAAGACTAGTACTCTATATGGCGATAGTGCTTCCTGAATGATTAAAAAAAAAAAGCCTCAGTGGGGAAACACTTTTTTTTTTTTTTTTAACATTTTCTGCGTATTTAGAAATAGAGAAGAAATAGAGAAGAAGAAGTTTCCGGCTGCTTTCTGAGAACGTGTGGAAGTATGGACGTGTACAAGCTGTATTTAAAGGAGGACGCAGCAGGCTTTCCAACACAGAACTTTCAAGGCTTTTTCCAAACAGAAGCTCCTTGGTCTCCTGAAGCGATGCAGACTCTGGTGACCCTCGTCCTCCTGATGGCCCTGCTGGAATGCTGCTCTGCCACCGGTCAGTATCTCTGCTTGCTTTTCTTCTCATCCTTCAAGTCTGAACTCTGTTTGGTGGTGAACGTGTTCATACCTGTGTGTGCAGGTCCTGCTGGAGCGTGGGTGCCCAAGAACGGATGCTGCCAACACTTAAATCAGTCCCTGGTCCCTAAAGCCTGCATCAGGCACGTGGGCAAGGCCCCGGCTGACTGCGCACTCAAAGCTATCACGTAAGTACACATTTTGCATTGAAAAAAGAAGGAAATTATTATATTTGTATTATTTATTTTCCTCACTTCCTCCACACATGTAGGAAAGAAAAGCAGCGATATTACAAAGTTTGAAATGTTAACTAATATTTGTATTCATGTGTATTCATCAACATGAAACTACCCCTCGTGATTACTTTCATCAAGGCAATATTACAAGTTTTCTGAAAATATTTATTTTTAATTGTGCAAATTACACATTATCTTATTCAATATGTGCCAGTTTTCATACATTTCCAGAACAGATATCTGATCACACCACGTTTAAAATGCTTGTTTTGTTGACATGTTAGAGATAAAGGTTTAATAAAGAGGGAATTTATTTGTATTTATTTTATAGTGTTTTTTATGAATGAGGTGAACTGATCAAGTACATTGTGTGTTTACAACAAAAACATGGTTTAAATCGGGTACAAGGTATTAATTCTCCTTTTCAAGAAATGTATTGATCAATTTGTCAGTATTAGCAGCAATGTGGCAGTTTCTCCACAAGAGGGAGCTGTTCAGCCACTTTACATCCAAGATGTTAGCTTTTTTCCCTCTTTTTTAAGTGACTGTATAAAGTTTAATTTCTTCAGTACTTCTACTTAACTCTAATCTATTTTTTCTCCACCAATCAATGAGAGTTAACTGAATAACAGAAATGCCTCTCTATAAAAAGTACAAATACTTTATATATTTTTTATAATCAGGTATCAGGTATTACTTGAGTACTTATTTTTCTGACAACTTTTTAATTTTCCTACATTTTAAACAAATATCTGTACTTTCTACTCCTTACATTTTCTTTAACTTTTAATGCTTTGGAAAAAATATATATTTTTTAAATTAATAATATGAAGTCAGATTCAGATAATCTTGTAAAAACAAAAACAGACAGTAGAAATGTCCTTCATAGGTACATTTGTATACTTTATACTTTGAATGCATTCCAGAGCAAGTACTTTTTCATTTTTACTTGAGTAAAGAAGTTGAATCAGTACTTTCTGAATACAATCTAAAACACGTCCATCCTATAAAAGTATTGATTATAACTCTAAGTGCATGAATTCTTCCCCCCCTTGTATTTCTAATAATGTGCAATATGTATTTGTTTCTCACAGAATCACCACCGTGTGTGATATCCCGCTTTGTTTTGATCGTAAATTGCTCTGGGCAGAGAAAGTGCTGACCGAATTCACCACGTCACCGTCCGACTTCAACCGCAAGAATTGTAAAGCCTGCAGAGCAAAGAGGACTCAATAAGTTCAGCTTCAGAAGAACAGCTTGACACTCAAACCCAGCCGACTTGGAGTGTCTTCTAAGATTAGAAAATAACAAGTGGTACCCCGACACATGACTCATCAAATATTCATGCATCTATGAGAGACAGCCGTGTCCTGATTTGATGCTTTCAGCGATGGAGGAAATGTGAAATGTGTTAAATGTGTTAAATGTGTTAAAGCCACCAAGAGCTGCAGCGTTTTCCTGTATTAAAGCTTTATTAGTTCTATTTAATTCTGGTTATTTAAATAGATCTGGTTAATTGTATATGATTTTATATAAATATATATATAAATATATATATAAATATATATATATATATATATATATATATATATATATATATATATATATATATATATATACACAATTTTTAGGTATTTTGGGGAGTATTTCCATTTTCTGTGACTTTATATTTCTATGACATCTCAGAGGGACATTTTGTATTTTGTATTTTGTATTTTGTACTCCACTACATTAATTCAATGTCTTTGCTGATTCAGATTAAAATAAAAATTCTGCCAGAAGAATCGTGTCCATGAGTGAGTGAGTTGGTTCCTAGTCCCTGACCCCTGACCCCTAGTCCCTAGTCCCTGACCCCTGGTCCCTGGTAACTGACCCCTGGTCCCTAGTCCCCGACCCCTGGTCCCTCACCCCTGGTCCCTAGTCCCTGGCTCCTGACCCCTGGTCCCTGGTCCCTAGTCCCTGCCCACTGGTCCCTGGCCCCTGATCCCTAGTCCCTGACCCCTGGTCCCTCACCCCTGGTCCCTAGTCCCTGGTCCCTGGTCCCTAGTCCCTGACCCCTGACTCCTGGTCCCTGGCCCCTGACCTATGGTCCCTGGTCCTTAATCCCTGACCTATGGTCCCTGGCCCCTAGTCCCTGACCCCTGGTCCCTTGAAACTAGAGATTGAGACCATAAACTCATGTTTAAAAAATTTGTTGAGATAATAAATCAAGACAGAAGTAGACTCATTTTCTCAGACTTCCATACAACCAGAGAGGAGTCGCCCCCTGGTGGCCAGCAGACAGAAGTAGGACCATTTTCTCATAGACTTCTATACAACCAGAGAGGAGTCGCCCCCTGGTGGCCAGCAGAGAGAAGTAGGACCGTTTTCTCATAGACTTCTATCCAACCAGAGAGGAGTCGCCCCCTGGTGGCCAGCAGAGAGAAGTAGGACCATTTTCTCATAGACTTCTATACAACCAGAGAGGAGTCGCCCCCTGGTGGCCAGCAGAGAGAAGTAGGACCATTTTCTCATAGACTTCTATACAACCAGAGAGGAGTCGCCCCCTGGTGGCCAGCAGAGAGAAGTAGGACCATTTTCTCATAGACTTCTATACAACCAGAGAGGAGTCGCCCCCTGGTGGCCAGCAGAGAGAAGTAGGACCATTTTCTCATAGACTTCTATACAACCAGAGAGGAGTCGGCCCCTGATGGCCAGCAGAGAGAATGCGGGTTTAAGGCACTTCAGCTTTGGCTTCACTTTTCAGTGTGAATGATTCTCTTCATGTTGTCGAGGTTATGGTTTAAAATAGGTGATTTGATGCTGCTTCATCTCTCTTAGGCCTCGATCACTAACGATGTATTTATGGACGAGGTCGATTTCGTCATTTCTTTCCTGCGTTTTGAGCATTTTCTCGTCCTCCTCCTCCGCGAGGACAGCAGGCGGTGCAGGTTGGGAGGAAGAGGAACTGTTTACAAAGGCTCCATTGTTTGCTGGGTTGACGTTTGGCGTTTGAAGAAGTTTGTGCAGAGACAGAAAGAGACGCTTCAGCAAACACTCCATCTGTCTCTGCCGACACCAGCAGCAGACGGCGGTTCGGTCCTTAAAAGGCATCGGTGGACAAAACCGAGCACACGAACTAGACGAATGTTCAGTTTAGTGATGATTTCAACTGTCGAAGCCCAGAATAATAACAATCATGATAAAGCGTTTCCTTTGTGTGTTGAGAAAATCCTCCTACTTCTAAACAAACGAAGAAGCTTCCTCGTGGATCGGCGTCGCCACAAAGCTGTTTGTCTTTCTTTTGTTAGAGAGACGTGATTCTCACGGGACGATGTTCAATAGAATATAATTAAACTAGCCATTAAAAACACATACAGCACAACCACCAGAGAGTCCCCAAGCTTAGTTTGCTCATGCCTCGGGCCGGCCCTGCAACATACACATCAATATTAATTAACAAATCATATATAATCATAGTTATAGTTATAATCATATGCGATAATAGCATTTTCCTACACCATCAATACTGGACTTTTATTTGTACTATTTGTAAAATCAGACACAAAGAAAACTGGAAAAAGTGATATGTAGACTATCTTTTACCTGGATAACATTGAATTGTTTTTTTTAAAAATAAGTACTTATTTCAATCCTATCTATCTATCTATCTATCTATCTATCTATCTATCTATCTATCTATCTATCTATCTATCTATCTATCTATCTATCTATCTATCTATCTATCTATTGTCTGTCGGTCCTGTTTCATGAATGACAGTGATGTCACTCCACCCTCCGATCTACAGGTGGCAGTCACGTGCCAAGAAATGCAGCAAAGCGCCAACAACGATGGAGAAGAAGACGTCAAGCCTGTAAATATGGAGGGAAACAGTTTTGCAACAGTTTTATGAGGAAGGAAACACGTTGGAGCTGGAGGATGCACTCACACAGTGAGTAACCAGTAGTAGTGCACTTTAATGGAGTACCATCTCTCATACAATCCCTGTGGGACGCCTTAAACTGGTGTAGGAGCGAGAGGTTTCTTCTGTGTGAACAAAACCATTCCAGGCCGTTTAAAAACAAAAGCAAAAAGAGTTTATTGTCACTTTAAAAAGAGCCTGGAGGTTCTACGAGCAGCTACAGGACGTCGACATTCATCTGCACATTAAAGGTCAATTAAACACTTGTTCTCTCTCAGTCACCAAAGTGCTGAAATCACTGTGTCTTCATGGTGCAGCTCGATGGTGCGTTCACAGACACGTTGGAGATTTGAAAAGCATCACATTCATTCAATGACTTGTTGTAGTTTCTCTGTATTGTTGCCTTTTTGTCTGACTTGTATTAATCTAACGCAACCGTATACCAAATTCCTCATTTAATCTGCAAACATCGAAATATTCTATTATTCTATTATCAATAGCTTCTGGGTGTGTGTTTGTACATCAGTTTGAAATGTATTGATATATATTTGTGGTGACATTGCAGGGCTCAACAATAAGGGTTGCCCCAACAATAACTCACTTGTTTGATCGGGCAAATGGTAAAAAAAACAAAAACGTTGGAGCTGCTGATGGAAGTATAAGGTGTGAGAGTGGAACATACAGTAAAATACAGATAATGCAGGTAAATACAAAGTTTAACAGCCGAGGGGCAAGCAAGCATTTTTGTGATCGTAGAAATGGGAGATTAGAGGCTGATGACTTTAGAGGTTGTGGGTGAAACTCCAGATTAATTCTTAACAATTATACATATTAAACTTGACAATTATCTTTGGTTTCTGTTGTTATTTGGTACCCACTAATAAATAAAACCTGTAGGTAAATAAAAATGCACTTTTCCAACCAGGCCTGATGCCCTTAAAAGTACACATGACAAAGTGTCCACTTAGATGTCTATGGAAGATAAAACATGACAAAGTGTCCACTTAGATGTCTATGGAAGATAAAACATGACAAAGTGTCCACTTAGATGTCTATGGAAGATAAAACATGACAAAGTGTCCACTTAGATGTCTATGGAAGATAAAACATGACAAAGTGTCCTCTTGGATGCCCCTATGGAAGATAAAACATGACAAAGTATCCTCTTAGATGCCTCTATGGAAGATAAAACATGACAAAGTGTCCTCTTGGATGCCCCTATGGAAGATAAAACATGACAAAGTATCCTCTTAGATGCCCCTATGGAAGATAAAACATGACAAAGTGTCCTCTTGGATGCCCCTATGGAAGATAAAACATGACAAAGTATCCTCTTAGATGCCCCTATGGAAGATAAAACATGACAAAGTGTCCTCTTGGATGCCCCTATGGAAGATAAAACATGACAAAGTGTCCTCTTAGATGCCCCTATGGAAGATAAAACATGACAAAGTTTCCTCTTGGAATGGCAATGGAAGATAAAACATGACAAAGTGTCCTCTTAGATGCCTCGTATGTGTCTCTGAACAATGCAGGGAAACGTCCCGGTACTTTAAAAATGGAAAAATTGTGCACGATAGTTGCATTATATATTTATAATTCTCTTCACACTTCTACTTTCAGTAAAGGTTTAATATGTATTTGCTGTTATGAAAAAAAGAAGCTTAATATAACCTGATTACTACTCGATAGTTTGTTGGAAGCGTAATATTAAAGCATGAATCCAGAACAGACACGACGGTAAAGTGTAAAACACTGTCCATAATAATATTCGTCCTAAAGGAGAGAGTATGTTTTTAACACCCAATGAAAGCGTTCGATTCCCGGTTAGAAGGCGGTCGCCGGCAGCACCGTTTGCTGGCCATCGTCGGGAATCGGCCCATCGTCGTCTCCCTTGGGCAGAGTCACCAGGCCGGCTTGGGACCAGCTCTCCTCGGCGCCGGCGGCCCGCTCCTTGCCTCGCTCCTCCTTCCACAGCTGCTCGTACTCCAGCTTCAGCTCCTGGTAGGAGCGGGAGAAGGTGTGGAAGATGGAGGTGGCGGGGAACGCCATGATGAGGATGCCGCTCAGGATGCTGGTGAGCGCCACTATCTGCCCGGGGATGCTGCGAGGCACCATGTCGCCGTATCCCACCGTCGTCATGGAGATGATGGCCCACCAGTAGGAGGCTGGGATGCTGCTGAAGCTGTGGTGAGGGTGCGTGGCGGCGAACGGCGCCAGCTCGCTCTCCGCCAGGTGGACCAGCGGCGAGAAGAGGGTCACGGCCACGCAGACGAACAGCAGCAGCAGGCCGAATTCCCGCATGCTGCGCTGCATGGTCAGCCCCAGCGTCTGCAGGCCCAGCGAGTGGCGGGCCAGCCGCATCACGTACAGGATCCGCAGGGCCCGCAGCAGCCGCAGGATCAGGCTTAGCTTGTCCAGGTAGCCTCGGCCGGCGCCCATGAGGACGTCGTCCTCCTGCGAACCGTCCCTGACGTCCACCACCAGGGACACGTAGAACGGCAGGATGGCGATGGCGTCGATGATGTTGAGGGGCCCGCGGGCGAAGGCCAGCTTGCTCTGGGCGTTGAAGAAGCGCAGCACGAACTCCAGCGTGAACCAGGCCACGCAGATGGACTCCACCACGAACATGCTCTGGCACTTCGGGGAGCACTCGCCCTGCAGACACAGAGACCATGTGACTAGGAGACGACGTCAGGTGACCCGTCGGTGGTCGCACGACTCGCCCCGTTAAAACAGCTGTTAACATCTTCAGTGGCGAGAAAATCATTTGACCCCTTGACCCCCCTCAAATCGAAAATAAAATGCCTGCTCAACAAACTGGATTTGATCAATTACACTATTGGGTTGCATTATGGGAAATGTAGGACCCTCTGGAGACTACACTAATGTCAAATTTATGTTCTTTTTGGTTAAATTCCCATTAAGCACATAATGGTAGATTGATTGATGATTAAATATATATATTTTAAAAATCAAATCCAGATACAAATGTAATAAAAGGGTAAGTTATTTTTTAAAGGAGTATTTATTGAAGATTGTGAAATCACATTTTTACTCTTTATATAACTATTGTAGGACTAATAAATTAAACCATAGATTTTATATTTTGCTGCATCACTGCTGCATTCTTTTTTTTTTTAATCCGTCTCTTTGCAAAATCATCTCAATTAAAGATAAAATATGTTTTTGTTCTTGTTTTTCATTTAAATGCTTTATGCTGTATATTTGTGCCTTTTGAGAACAACACACTTTAGTTACAACAGATTTTTTTACAAACAGCAAATCCATAAACCTTTTTTTTTTCCATCAACAGACCAGAAAAACACGACATCTTAAAAAGCCACTTACCCAACACACGGTATTGTATTGTTAATTTTAGCCCAATTAAATGTTTTACTTTGCGTCTGCCAAGTAAAACATTTAAATTGATTTGACTTCAGACACAACATTTCTTTGCTAAATGTTAAAAAGACGTAAATGTGTGTTGTAATGTTGTCATTAAAGTGAGAGGGGGAGAAGAAAAAATCTATTTCCATTTCGGTGCTCTGAAAGCCGACTGAATGAGTCCGTCTAATGAGGAAGGCTCATCACAAACACTCAAATATAACCTTCTGCAACACTTTTCTAGCTGCACATAATGGTGTGTTTGCTGCCGGAGGGGCTCATCGAGCGTTAAAATCAATACGCATCTAGAGTTGGGCTCAGTGTGTTACCAAAGGGAATTACAACTCCTAGAAATTAGTTATTTGTGAGGAAAGTAAATAATCAGGAATTGAGGCTGAACTTTCTACTTGAAATCATGTTGTTAGCAATATACATAATATTTTACTTTATGTACTATAACTGTCCGTTAGCTTCTAAAGCTAATGTCTCTGCGTCTTTTGAAAAGCTGGTGGAACATAATAACAAGAACATTTAATCAACCGTATAATGTAATATTGCAGTTGGCTGCTTCCCTTTCCATTTTAAAGGGTATTAAACTTTCACTAACCCTCATGCCCCAAACAGAGATTAATCACAGTTTAGCATTAGCATTAGCATTCAAGCATAGACTGTATATGAGAAGTGGACTACAAGTCTTAGTTTGTGCTAGCAACCTGTCAATCACATTTTTTCTTTCCAATTTGACTCTAAATGGACCATAATGTACTAAATGAACATCATGTTGGATTGAAGAAGACTTCTATACAATCAGAAAGGAGTTGCCCCCTGGTGGCCAGCAGAGAGAATGACAGTTTTGTGGCACTTTAGCATTGGCATCTGACGACTAACAGACGGTATTTTGGACAAAATATGTCAAAGTGGTGAAATCATTGTTTTATGATGTCAAAGTTTTTATAGATGTGATTTGACGCTGATTCACTCAAAGGCCTCGATCGCAAACAGTTTATTTATTGATGAGGTCACACTGGGCATATTGCTAATCGATCAGAAAATTTCTTTCCTACGTTTGAATTTGTGGGAGGACACAAAAAGACTTCTATACAATCCAACTTATTTTTGCAACCAGAGGAGTCGCCACCTGCTGGCCAGTATATAAAATGGAAGTTGAAGGCACTTTAGCTCCGGCTTCACTTCTTGGCCTTATTGTTACTTTTTTGCAGTTTCCAACAACAAAAATAGTAAATATGAGAACAAAAGGAAGTTCTGATCCAAACTGCGAATGTTAGCATGCCGTGGCTAACGGACACCTGCAGCATTAAACCAACCAACGTCGTTGAGGATGTAGACAGACACGACATGGAGAGGCGGCAGACGAGAGGGGATGTTTACTTGGATCCGTTAGTCTGCCTGATTCATTGATCCTTTATCTGAGTTAGAATCTATCAGCAGCATCACTGTGCTGTGTATCGATGAATCCGTGAAGCCTGTTCGTTAGTCACTCATTATGAAACTCAGTCTGAGCTTATATTTTGTTGTAAAATACATTTAAATGCTCTTTATATCCTCGTTGTTTCATTATGTAGCACTTACTAAGCATTATGTAGTCAAATTACTCGTTTTTGAGGGTTTCCCTTACATAGATATGAGCCACTGGGACATTGATCCAGCAGTCATTAGCTAAAATCTGATATCGTTATTTAAATGGTTGTAGACAAAAAAAAAAACTGCTTTAATCTACTCTCGTTTCATCGGTTCATGAATTATCATTACAAATGTTCCTTCTCCGACGAGCCAACATTCAGCTCCGTCTCTTTTCGTCTCCATCGCTGTTATTTTCCTGTCAAAGCGAAGACAAACCGGGGCGGCCAACATTCAACTATGTCTGCCAAACTCCACGCTCAAATAAAAAACACGACTGCTTTCCAAAAAATTAAAAGGATTCTTGGCTTTGCTGTGGAAACAAAAACAGGCAGATATTTGTTCGGTCCAGCTGTCATCAATCACACAAAAACATCATGAATAAAAAACAAAACAACGTCGGCGCTCTGATTTTCTTGTGTCTTGATTAGTGCGTTTGATTGCACATACATCAGGGAGGAATCAATCCGGCGTCTCCGACTTTAGAAGCATAATCACCGGGCTCTTTACGCTGACAGTTAGTTATACAATCACTTCTACCGTCTGCTTCGTCGACTCTGGCGACAGCAGAAATCTATGATTCAAGAGTACGTTGGCAAAAAGCAGTTTCAAGAGTTTGTAGCAACATTCAGAGTTCGCCTCCTAGTCTCGGCCGCCGCTGCCATCGGGGTCAAGTGTAGCCACCGAGCGTTGGCCCCTTGGCGTTTGGCCTCGCTAAATTACGATGTTTTTGCCTCCACTTTCTTGGCTGCCTCTTCCACGCGTGCCTTCGCATGCGTGGGGGGCAACGCGGCCAGTAATGGCTGCCGGCCAGTAATGGCTGCCGGCCAGAGACGAGAACATAGAAACATGAGGAGAAAATCATAAATGACAGACTGAGGGTGAGGGTGGTTTTTCTTACTATATTATATATATATATATATATATATATAATCATTATATTTTCATTTTTCATATTATACCTTTTAAGCTTTACAGTGTTTGACCATGTCAAATTCTTGGTTCATGTATTAATTGTATTTTATAGAAGCCAGCTTTCATGTAATTATTGCCTTTGATCATTTACTGTCCATTCTGCTTCATAGGACTTTCTTTAAAATGCTGTTAAGACAAAAAAGAAGTGCAATTTATTGACCCCATGCATGGGAAATGAAAAAATAACAATGATTAAATGAGTCATAGAAGATAGTTTCATTCACCCTCTCCTTCGCTTTTCATTTCCTCCAGCTCTTCAGCTGCTAAATGCTCCACTTTCTTCACCACCTCTTTTTTTTTTTTTTTTTTTGCTGAAAATGATGCTGATGAGAGCCTATGGAGTGAATGTAAACACACGTGGGACAATGAAAACAATGGGCTTAAAGGTTGAGTAGCTGAGTCTATTCAGAAACGCATTACTTTAAATCATCGGAACATACTGATAGCAATAAATAAATTAAATGCTCTGACGTAAAAAAAAATTGTAAAACATCATCCGTTGCTGTCGCAGGAATGTAAAAACCTCATCCAATCAAAAGAGTCGGGCCGGAGAAAATAATTGCACGGCCTGCCTGTCGGTCAGTGCTTACTTCCTTGCTTACTTGTGCACCATGAAGATTCGATCATAATTTTCTGGATCAAAATATAATTAGCACATATTATGATGGATGCAGGATGTTTTCGTCGGCGTCATACGCACCCTGGTCTCTTCGTCTCTGAGGTCCGGCATGGTGCTGATGCACAGGCTGATGACGGTCACCAGCACCATGACCACCGAGAGGCAGGCGAACATCTTCCCAGCCAACCCCGACTGAGGGTTTTCCACCACCTCCCGCAAAATCCACGTCAGTTTGTGAAAGCCCCTTTTCGTCTCCGTGGGGACCTTCTTCAGCATCACCCTCTTCTTCCTCCACTCCTCTTCCTTGCGCTCTCGCTCGGCCACGTCCTCCACGCGGGTGGTCATGCGGCGGCGGCAACACCGCTCCATGTGTCCCGCGTCCACGCCCCAGTAGTCGAGCTCGTCGTGCAGCGACACGGCGCACAGTTCCCGGAGCAGACGCAGCTTCCCCGCCGCCAAGAAGTTGAGGATGACCCTGAAGGCCGTCGGGTTCCGGTCGAAGAAGTACTCCCGGCACGTCTCGTCGTAGTCGTCGCAGAGTCGCGCGATCTCCTCGGGGGTGGTGCAGAAACGCAGGCGTCCCAGGCGACTCTGAGGGAACTGCTCCAAGGTGCTCCAGGGGAAGGTGTAGCGGTTGCCCCCGACATTGATGAGAACCTGCAGCGTGTGGTCGACGACGTACGAAGCCTTGGGGTCGCGGAGCAGCTGGGCGCGCTGGAAGTAGACGCCCTTGATGGTCTCGGTCTCCGGGATCTCGGTGAAGAAGCGATCGAGGCTGCTGTCGTCGCTGCTGATGGAGTAGGTGCTGAAGTCGTGGTTGGCATTGCTGATGATGGGCATGCTGGCTTCAGAACGTGCGACGGATGGTGGAGGTGTTTGTTAGTCCAGTTGATGGGAGGTTAGGAGGATCCTCAGAAGCTGTAAATTAAAATAAAAAGTCAGTTTTTTGTACATCAAGTCCTTGTGAGTCTCTCATGATGCTAACATTTCATCCCAGTTTCAAGCCTATATGAGAACCAACATTTCATGTGCAGAACCTCAAGGCTCTATCCTGGGTCCCCCTACTTTTCAGTATGATAACAGTAGTGACCATCATTCATTGACCTTCCTACTATGCAGATGACACCCAACTATTGATAGCTGATCCAGAATATGAATCAGTTCATTCAGGACAAAATAGAAGTCCTCATTGTTGTCCAAAACAGTTTACAGCACACCTTTTGTGATTTAAAATTCAGAATATATCATAATCATAGTCATTTTTTACATTATTTGGAATTTAACATAACCTTTTACAGAAGTCTCTTTTATAAAGGGTGTCAATGTGGAAAATACTTTTTGGGCTGCAGGGGATATTTGGTGTGGAGTTGCAGTTCCGCAGTTGGCCACTGAGGTAGATTGGCAGCACAGCTGACTTGTAGATTAATTTCCAGCTCTTTTAAGACTAATTGACTAATGAACTAATAATTTAAGAATTAAAAGAGTCCCCCACATTACATTCAATGTTATTTTGTAATTCTTCAACAACAACAAAACAGAAAAATCTTGTTATCCCCCCACTTTTTGTCCTGACACCCTTCCGAGTGTCCTTCACACCAATTCACGCCTCGATCCGTGTGACATTGTGAACAATGCTGAGTGACATTAAAAACTCTCAACAGGTTTGGTGTGACAGCGTGGTGTGAATGAACCACAGAGGTCACGACGTCTGAGGCCGAACAGCCGACAAAGGTGAGGTAGCTTCTGTACTAGAAGCATCATTTCCATTTAAACATTTTCTGAATTGGAGATTTTCTAAAAATGCCACCTAATTGATTTGAAACTAGATCATCCGTACCGAACCCTGCTCCAGGTTCCAGCTCTTCTCATCCAGATATCAGAGCCCAGAACGTGATGTTTCAAATGTAATATTCAAACACTGTGAGCACCGCAAACTGAATTCTATTAACACCTATTGTGTTGAGGTGTTGCCAGAAACCTCCGAGAAGGACTCTGTCTGAAAAACAATCTACATGGCTGGACTTGTCTTTAAAATCTCTGTTACTGTTCTTGGTGGAAAAATCTCTTTAATTTGATCTGGAAGCAAACGGAGTCATTCATTCTTTGCCTCTATTTGACTGATTGTGTAGTGTTTCTTTTTAGAATCAGATACTAATAAAAGTGCAATGTTGAACATTTTTCCCAAGACATTACTTTTAATTTCATTGCTATGTAAAAATACATCATTTTAACATTGTTTTCTCCAGCAGGTGGGAATGAACTACACTCACTCAAGTACTGTGTTTGGGAACAGTTTTGAAGTACTTTTGCTTGAGTATTTTATTTCTACTCCACTGCATTTTGAGGTAAATATTGTACTTTATACTCCAGTTACTTCTATACACATTTACATTATCTAATACAATAACACTCTGAAAGAGGCCGCTCTGCTGCCTGAATACTACGTTTCATGCTTTAAGTACATTTTGCAATATGTACTTAAATGTAAAAAATTTCCATAAGAAGTAAAACATAAATAAGCAAAAACCATCTTCCAGTTGTCACATAAACAGTTTAGGTTTCGAAATATATGAGCAAATAATAATCTGAGCCCAAACCAACTTTTAAACCCTTATATTATCTAGAAGAAGGATATAATATCTCACTGTGAAGATACTTTGTGAAGTAAAACAAGTAAAAGTATGTAATCAGGAAAAAGTGCAAGTATAAGGAGTGTAATAAATGTCCTCTCTGACTGTAATGCCATTTAAATATTAAAGTATTCATGTAAAAGATTTCACTGATTTGTCGACGTGGAGCTCTTTGTGAACTAATGATTGTTTCCGGTTATGGATCAATCAGCTGATTATTTTTTCTTCATTCATCGATTGGTTTGTAAAAATAAAAATGTAAAAAGTGAGTAATGGCGCGGCACCTTCACAATGTTTTCTATTACCATAACATTAATACAAATGACACATTAATATTATTAAAAAGGGGAAGAAAGCGTCTGTTATTGATCTGAACGGATCCAATGCAAACAGTCTTCGTGTTTGACATAATTGGAACCATACATGATGATGTCGCTGCGGTGTGTTATAAATAAAGTTGAGATAAAACATCCACTCACCTCAGAGGACGCAGGTGTGCTTGTTGTTCGTCCCGAGCATTTTCCATCTGTTGCTATAATTAGGAGGCAGATTAATCCATACTTCTAATGTCTTCTTCTTCTTGTTGTTGTTATCGTAATCACCATTATAATAATTATAATAATTATAATAATAAGGCTCACACACACACACACACACAGGTTATTATCACAGTTTATAGCTCCGCTCTGAAGTTGGCGGCGTTGCCCGGGTGTCTGCTCGGCGTCGCCGGTCTGCGCGCGCGTCGCCTCTCCGGCAGATCTGGAGTCGGATTAAATTACGTTCGGATGATTTCTGCGTCCGCGCGCACAATAAACCCGATTACCTAACGACGGTGCCCTCCAGAAACCTGCTGCTGTGTTTCTCATCTGTGTTTGACAGCAGGACCGTCCTCCTCCTCCTCCTCCTCTCCCTCCTCCTCCTCTCCTCCTCGACCCCCGCCTCCCTCTCCTCCTCCTCCCTCCAGCTCTCCACTGTAAAAAACGACGTTCATTCATCTCAGCCTGTCAGCGGAAGTACTTGCGAGATGTTTTACTGAGTAAAGATGGCAGTACCACGGTGTGTACAAAAGTAAAAGTCACGTACAATGTGGTGGAGGAAGTATTCAGCTCTTTACTTCAAGTAAAAGTGTCAGTACCACAGTGTAATAATACTTCAGTAGTATGACAAGTCACTCTACTTAGTCTAAATGTGGGTAGTAGTACTACCATGTCATAATACTCCAGTAGTAGTAAAGGTTACTCAGAATATGGTGGAAGAAGTAATCTTCTACTCAGCCTGAGTAAAGGAAACGGTTCCACTGTGTACTAATACTCCAGTTATAGTAAAAGTCACATCGAATGTGGGGGAAGAAGTACTCTTCTACTCAGCCTGAGTAAAGGAAACGGTTTCACTGTGTACTAATACTCCAGTTATAGTAAAAGTCACATCGAATGTGGGGGAAGAAGTACTCTTCTACTCAGCCTGAGTAAAGGAAACGGTTCCACTGTGTACTAATACTCCAGTAATAGTAAAAGTCACATCGAATATGGGGGAAGAAGTACTCTTCTACTCAGCCTGAGTAAAGGAAACGGTTTCACTGTGTACTAATACTCCAGTAATAGTAAAAGTCACATCGAATGTGGGGGAAGAAGTACTCTTCTACTCAGCCTGAGTAAAGGAAACGGTTTCACTGTGTACTAATACTCCAGTAATAGTAAAAGTCACATCGAATGTGGGGGAAGAAGTACTCTTCTACTCAGCCTGAGTAAAGGAAACGGTTTCACTGTGTACTAATACTCCAGTAATAGTAAAAGTCACATCGAATGTGGGGGAAGAAGTACTCTTCTACTCAGCCTGGGTAAAAGTATCAGTTCCACTGTCTAATCAGTAATGGTAAAAGCTACTCAGAATATGGTGGTAGAAATACTCTTCTACTTAGCCTGAGTAAAGGTCGTAGTCCCAACATGTAATAGTACTCCAGTAGTAGTAAAAGTCCCTCAGAAGAAGTACCACCATGTAATAATACTTCATACCTTATCATTATAACAGTTTTTAAATGTAAAATCTTAATCCACAACGTAACAATTGTAGCAAATAAATGTATTGAATGAAATATACTTCATCTACTTTGTACCTCAGTACCGTGTTTGAGTACAAGTACTTAGAAGGGCAGTAGACGTAGCTGAGCCTCTTGTATTTTATACTCGAGGACACTTTATTATTGGAAACACGTCGTCTGCTCTCCTCCTTCAATTATTCAGGGCGGCGCTGAAAGCAAAGACAACGAGCCGTCCGGCTTTTCACAAACCAAGCAGATGTTACCAAACAATCCGGATCCTTCCTGAAGGTCTCAGGAGGTCCCTGAAGGTCTCAGGAGGTCCCTGAAGGTCCCCCAGGGATCCACCTTCATCAATACCTTTCAGTTTGCTTCACCTTCAAAATAAAAGAGAAACATCTTTGTGGTGAAGAAAACATCCAAACACACATTTAAGGATAAATATCTCCCAAATTCACTAGAATGTATCAGATGATGCCTCATTTACATATTTAAATACACACAACTTGTACTACAGAAACAGTCTGTTTATGACCAAGAACTCCCCCCAAATAGTCACGTGATCGTATTGATCACTTTTAGTTTGTGATGTTCTGCTGATCAGAAATCCATTGAATGTTTTATTTTGAAAGGCAGTGACGATCAACAGATTGTGTCTTTTAGTTTGGAGGGGGTCGCAGATGTTACAGGGACAAATTAACACGTTCTTAAAATTAATATTTTTTTTAAATTGTGTTGGAATTGTGTGTCAGTGCTGCTTTCTACTTTTTTTTACTGCTTATATTTGATACCCTGAGTTACTTCCCACAGTCGGATTATTAATGTAAAGTATAATCAACAAATATATTATCATATAATTATATCCAAAAGGAATGTATTGATCCCGAGGAGGGGAGTTTAACAGCTTATAATCATAAAACATACATAAATAAATTAAATAAAGCTCCACATTTAGCAGCTGCAACGTTAAAGTGATGCATCAATGATTATAATCCAATATTCTAATAATTATTTTTCTGAATCGAGTCATTCTACATAATGGCTACTCACTGGGAACAAACTGCATTAAAGTTAGTTGATTCAGGAAATGAAGGGAAATTAATTGATTAATTTGTTTTAAATAACATACTTTTTTTATCTCTGGGCTCGGGAGGATTTTCAAATCAAAAGGCTTATTTGTGTTAAATCTGTGTTATTTTATTAGATGTTTTTAATGCAGCTGAAACCAGACGTCCAACACAGAGAGGATTAATAAAAACGTATCCAAGATCACACACACACACACTCACACACACACACACACACACACACACACACACACACACACACACACACACACACACACACACATACACACACTATTATGTCATACATGATTTGCATTGCTGCTTTACAAGAAGCAGGTGGTCGTCTCAGTGCAGATCTAATAACCGGTAACAACAGCCGCTGTGTGATGATGTCCTCACTCTGATGAATAAATCTCTGGTGGGATTCTCCTTCGGAGGATTTATTTCCTCTTTGTATTTTGTAGCACGAAGAGACTGGATTACACACAACTTTACTACCCGGTTGTGTTTTTTTACATGTGGCCACTGTGTCTCATTTGAATAATCACAGCGATGTGCATTTGAGTGGTGATGCGTTCAAAGACCGACATGCATTTGAGTGGTGATGTGTTCACTGACTGACATGCATTTGAGCAGTGATGCATTCAAAGACTGACATGCATTTGAGCGGTGATGCATTCAAAGACTGACATGCATTTGAGTGGTGATGCATTCACTGACTGACATGCATTAGAGTGGTGATGCATTCACTGACTGACATGCATTAGAGTGGTGATGCGTTCACTGACTGACATGCATTGAGTGTTATACACTTAATGGCACACACATTCTGGAGTATTTATTTGAACGGTGATGCGTTCACTGACTGCCGTATGCACTGAAGCGCCTTTGAGCTCAGAGGAGAACGATCATCAAAGAACCGTGTTTTCCTCTTTAACCCAGACCAACCGGTACAATACCGTTAATCTACAGCAGAACGAGAGCGATGTTGTAATAACGCGACCTCTGACCTCCCGGGTTGATGATTGTCAGGGATTACACGATAATCCACAAGCAGGAGGGAGGCGGAGGGGAAACCAGAGAGCATGCTGGGACGCCACAGAGCTTCAGCAGCATGCTGAGGAGCCTTACGTTAACTTTTACTACTACAAACTGAATGTCACGTAAAGGTCCCTTTAGTAGCTATTCTGGAGCTTTCATCAGCAGGTGGAGTTTTGTGCAGTTGTGATGGATTTTGAAGGGTTTTTTTCTGAGAAATTGCTGCAATATCTGATTTATTTAGCTTATGCTGGACCTCTATCTCCCCCAGTCTAAAGGGTTGCAACAGAGGAGTTGCTCATTTCCACATGTAGAGCAACATGAACCTTCTGCAGGACTCTTGGATGAATGTAGATCCAATATTCACTGTCTTTTAGCTCTGTTTTTGGTCTCCACCGCCAAATAATTTGCTATGTTCGCCTGCTATCTCTAAACTGTGTCTGTCTGCTGCCATAACATTCTGTGTGTATATATATATACATACACTTCTATCCTAAAGTTCGTAGGGTTGCATAGTAGTAAACGGGAGACCTGATCCCCGACCCTCCACCTCACTGTCCACATCGTGATCTTTCAATCACAAACGGTCTCAGGCCGCATCTCCTCTGCTAATAAGAAACCCCATTGACCTTGTTTTCGTGCCTCATATTTACATTTTGGAACACCGTTCCGTCTTCGCCGGCATTCCAGAGCCGCCGTCTGAAGGACCACAGCTGCTGCCTTTCATTTCATTGTGTTCGGAAACCTTAAGCCTCTTTTTGAGACTTAATTTCCTGACGGTGCCGCGGGGATAACACGGTTCAGTGGAGTCTCTCCGGCACAAGAAATTAAACCAAACTCCTGGGGAATTGCTCGGCTCTCTCAATTTGTGCCGAGTCACCAGGGGGAGACCTGATAAGTCAGGGCAAATACTCGTTGGTTAACCCCCAGAACCCGAATCGGGTCTTCACCAAAACTTTCCAAATTACCTGTATTTCATTAGCATGTCTGCATTGAATGTGAAATCCTTTTTTTATTGAAGGATTCGTGCCTCGTTTCTCACCGTTCGTCACCGGCTCCTGTTTCTCATGATGAAAGGGAAGAAAGGCACGGAGTCTGCCGAGCGTAACGGGAAGGAAACCCTCGGAAAGGAATCAAATTATATAGGTCAAGTGTCCTTTTACAGTTATCGACTAGCTGCCCCTCTGAGCCGCCCCGACTCGGCTTACAAGCTGCCCAGCAGATCCTCCATGGACGCCCTCTTAAAAGCCCAACGCATCCTGCTGAGGACAGCTTGTTAAACCTTGTTTGAAGTTCACACTAATAACCAGAACGAAAGAAAAATCTGATTTATGGCTTGTTCTGTCTCTGAATGTAACGAAGCACAATTAATCACAATTCAATTTGTTTATTTGAGCATTTTATGTTAGAAATGGGATTAGTACAATGAAAAGAAGAGGTGTCGCACTAAAGCATGGTGGAAATTAGCTTAATAGACAGCTGTACGCTAGTTCGCTAGGTATTTGTCACTTCCACCCTGCTTTCATGCTACACTGGTTACAGAAAATAGACCAAAGATATTGCTCGTCTTGTGATAGCGATGTGCTCTTTCTCACGCTGTGATTAGAGTGATGAAGCATTAAGTTGCTGGACTTTTTAGTCGTTTCTGCAGAACTTCTCTTCAGCGAGTTAGATAATCAGCTCAAACTCATCCAGGAATGTGTGTTTGCATGTATTTGAAAAAAAAATGGTTTCCCAGACAACCTGAGGTCATCAAATCAACATAATGGTCCAAAATCCTGAGGGCAACAAACTAGATGATCTCTCTTTATCTCTGAGTACGGATATTACAGATTCAGACCTTGGAAATCCCCGGCGGAGCAGCAGCCTCGTTCGGAGCATCAGATGTGGTTTTACTGTTAACGCTGTACTGGACAACGGCGTTATCTTTGGGGAGGAGAGGTGCATGATGGGATACAGGTCATCTTCTAGGACAACGGTGAATTGAAATTCCCCCAAGCTGTCGGAGATAAATCGAGCCATCGGAGATTCACCAGAACTAGGACACAGTGTTTTAAAAAGGATAATGCAGCTCTCATTTAAACTCTCAATTTACTGTTTCCTCCATACCAGATTATATAGTTTATATATATATATATATATATATATATATATATATATATATAATACCTGTTGATTTAAACAACTCGCTGACTTGGATGTGCAAAAATGCTAAATCCTTTCTGGATTTTAAGCACATCCATGGCAAGAACATACAGTTTGACAGGAGCTAGGGGGCGGAGCTTGCCAGGTTGGTTAGGGTTACCAAGGTAACGCACTTCCAACCGGCATCAAACCACCAATCCAGCCTACTTGACATCCTATTTCCGTTTTCTTATACTTACTTGAAGTTTTCCAACACGACATCTCACAGGGAACATTCATACTTTTTTGCCACGTTTATTTGGTAACAAAGATTAAAGTTTGCCTCGTCCGTCTAATCCAGCTGCTTTATTGATGAACTTTCAAAGTACTTATTAATCAGTACTCACAAACCACGAAGGACAGGAATCCAAATCCAATCCCCCCCTCCTCTTCTCCTCAATCCATTCAAGAGAGACGAGCTGTGCGTTTAGCATTTAGCCTTTATTCCCCCGACTTGAAGAATCAATAGAGGAAATTGTCGAGCGGAGAAGAAGCAGAAGAGCTCGCTGATTGGAAAACACGAGGAAAAGGTCAAGTAGGCGGAAGGGACGGAGAGAGAGAGACAGAGCAACTCTGCTGAAATCAAATCATTCCCTCCAGTTTAACTAATTAGCTGTGTGTGTGTGTGTGTGTGTGTGTGTGTGTGTGTGTGTGTGTGTGAATATGGATATGCATGCACAATGTCAACATATGGTTTCAATGGTTCTTGCTTCGGGCTCACCACTGCAGATATAACAGATCGCAATTATCCTCCACACTAGACACTGCCTGTGCAGACACATATCTACACACACACACACACACACACACACACACACAAGGACACAGAAAGAAGACAGTTGAAATGTAAGTGCATTGTCCTTTGTGTCTCATGTTGATTTAATGTGACATTAACTGAACTGGTGTCTGTTCACACATTAAAATACACTTCATAATCAGCGTTAGAGTAATCATTCTTCATTATCATATCCCAGATCCATTTCTGCTGCCATCGATTTAGTTTATTACCACTGTTAGAAATAGAAACAGTCAGCTACAACACAGTAAATCATTATTTATCATGCATCATCTTCCCTCATTGTCTATCGTTTATATATTTAACTCCACAAACAAAAAGATCACCAGATGAAGAGACACATTCTCCTGAGGAAGTAAACAGAAATAAAAATGAAAAATATTCAGCATAAAACATGTCTTATCTATTTCCAACATGAAAAGGGGCATTTAAAGAAGAAAAAGGCTTTCAAAGAGCTTTAAAAACTAACGTCATACAAAAAAAAAAGATTATTCAGATGTGACATTCACGTCTAAATGTTGTTTTCAGACGATTCAGATAAAGCTTTCCTTTCATGATACGTGCTGTGGATTTCTGACTATCTTCTGACAGATTTTCATGATGCATATTAAACAGCAGTGATGATCTCTGCTTCTCACCCACTTACTCCCTCTTGTGTTCTGTTTCTATTCCTGTCGAGCAGCTCTGAGTCAAAAAAAAAAAAGAAAAGTCCTGCAGGAATCCAGCAGGAAAACATTGGTTTTACATGTAAACTGTGGAACAGGTGAGATGATACGGCAGCCTGCTGACAAACACCTGCAGACATATCGGTGGTGGAGAAAGTATGCAGATCCTTGAAGTAAAAGTACTGATAGTACACTGTAAAAGTCCTGCATAGAATAATGAATTGTCATGGTTTTTAAAAGACTTTCAGAGCACTAAAGAAGCAAACAACTATTATCTGTGAAAAGATATAGTTGAGTAACGTCTACCTGAGCAGAGAATGACCTCACTCTCCCGCTGTGTGTGTTGTTGTCCAAGCTTCAGTCAAGTCAAAGTACCTTTAATGTGTTCTTAAGTCCAGTATTTGAGGAAATGTACTTATTTAGAGACGCTCCAATAATGACATCATGCTTTTATCCTCCAGCTTCAGGGCCATTATCCGTTCACACACTCGGCCCCCACATGCTGCACTTCGGTCTCCTCTGAGTTCAGGAAACAGTCAAAAAAACAACTTTCCACCACAGAAAAAACCCTCGCAGCATCGCTTTATAATACTACTGTATTAACACTATGTTGTTGTGGTTGTGTTTTATTGTTTTAAGTTCATATTGTGTTGTTAATAGTGCAACAATTACACAAAGTGAAGATGAATGATATGCAAACGGAAGCTGGAACTCTATCTATCTATCTATCTATCTATCTATCTATCTATCTATCTATCTATCTATCTATCTATCTATCTATCTATCTATCTATCTATCTATCTATCTATCTATCTATCTATCTATCTATCTATCTATCTATCTATCTATCTATCTATCTATCTATCTATCTATCTATCTATCTATCTATCTATCTATCTATCTATCTATCCCACCCATTTAGTGGAACGACGTCATTTGACGCGTTTCCCAACCTCTCGCGAGACTCGGCGGAGCTATAAATCCCTCCGCGGCCGCAGCTCGGCCTTTTCTTTCTCCCACTTAGCGGTGAAGGTGCAACAGTAAATCGGTCGTCCCGAGTCCGGGTTCATCCGACACCCTCACCAACCAAGCTGAGCCGAGCTCAACCAACACAGCAGCAACATGCCTCCCAAATTCGACCCCAACGAGGTTAAGATCGGTATGTTTTCAGTGTCACCTGGGTAATAGAAAAAAAAGCAGAAGCTTGTTCAGAGCCAAGATGGAGTCGTTCCGTGCCGGCTGCCTCCGTGTCTGCCGGCCTGTGAACGGAATAGAGAAAACGGTAAAGAAACGGGGCACGAAACGCGACGAAGAGCTGGGGAATATGTTTCTGGCTTACTCTATGCATGCTTAAATGTTTGTATCACTTTTTATTGGATTAGAAATGTGGTTTCTTTAGTGGACTAGCTTTCCGTGCTATTCCACGTGGAAACAGCGCTAGCTTAGCTTCGTTAGCTACTGGAGCTAGCTAGTTTAACTGCTTCTGCTAGCTAGTGTAAATAACTCATGTTCGGGCATTTATCTGTTGTTTTTGAAATATATTTGTAGTTACTGATGATTTATTGACGTGAATCACCAAATCCAGGGTTTTGAGTTAAATTCCAGATTTCATTTCTAATAATTCAGGTGTAACTGCAGCCCACAGGCGTGTAGATTCAGGTTGTGCTCAGTGTCCCTGTTCTCCATCTTGCAGTGTACATGAGGTGCACAGGAGGAGAAGTTGGAGCCACCTCAGCGCTGGCCCCCAAAATCGGACCTCTGGGTCTGGTGAGTGACTCTAAAAATGTTGAATGAATGTATAAAAGTCAGCCTCCCGCCACTATGCCTGTCTGTCAGAGTGACCGAGTATAATCCAGTGGAGGCTCAGATTGACCCGGCTTTAGGAAACAGGTCTGCCCGAAAACAATGGACAACTCTGTGCCGTAAAGTCTGGAACACAAACCGAGGCCCCGACGTGGTCGAGATGTTTGGCAAGCATGTGAAGCGGAGGTCAACTGTTCTTACTGTTAATGAGTGATGGGTTGTTAAAAATATATATGTATGCATCTTAGGAGAAATCACTTAGCTATGGTCATTTGTTTAAATGTGTGAAACTTATTTGACGTGTTTGACTTGCCAACACCGTCACAATTAACATTCATCGATCTGAACCATGTTTTGTGAGCCGTTTCACCCTCTACTGTGTCGTGAGTGAAGTCGTATTCAACGTTTCCCTCTTGGTTTTCTCATCAGTCTCCCAAGAAAGTTGGTGACGACATTGCCAAGGCCACCGGTGACTGGAAGGGCCTGAGGATCACCGTGAAGCTGACCATCCAGAACAGACAGGCAGTGGTACGCAGTCATCCACTCCCATTTTATACTGTATACTATAGAGAGGGGGAATACCCGTTCTGATGAGGTGGTTTCTGTTGTGTAGGTCAGTGTGGTTCCCTCTGCATCTGCTCTGATCATCAAGGCTCTGAAGGAGCCTCCTCGTGACAGGAAGAAGGTCAAGAACAGTAAGTAGCTGTGGCCTTCTGTGGAGAAAATTAAACGAGATGAGGTTAAATGGACTGAATTTGACACTCTCCCCCCCCCCCCCCTTTCTCCAGTCAAGCACAGTGGAAGTGTGACTTTCGACGAGATTGTGGCCGTTGCTCGCATCATGAGGCCTCGCTCCATCGCCAGAGAGCTCTCTGGTAAGAAATCAGAGGTTTTTCTGTGACTTCAGTCTATCAGCCTCCCGCCACTATGCCTGTCTGTCAGAGTGACTGAGTATAATCCAGTGGAGGCTAAGATTGACCCGGCTTTAGGAAACAGGTCTGCCCGAAAACCATGGACAACTCTGTGCCGTAAAGTCTGGAACATCAAATAATCATCAATTCGAATAAAAACTTGTCATAAGTTTAAACTATTTGACCTCACAGGTAGTTTTACAACTCAGTGAAAATGCTTAAAATGAACTGATCAAGAAGTTAAGGACAAACCTTTCAAAACGTACCGTTAACTCTTATAAATGAAGGTTGTCGATGGTCGCCATAATCATCTTTATTTTCCTCCTCAGGAACCATCAAGGAGATCCTGGGTACCGCCCAGTCTGTCGGATGCACAATCGATGGTCGTCCTCCTCATGATGTCATCGATGACATCAACAGTGGAAAAGTCGAGTGTCCCACCGAGTAAATGAACGATGCTAATAAAATGTTTGGAAAAAACATATTTTTGTGCTTTTTTAAATCCTTGTTTACACAACACACACTGGTTTGTATCGTGAGATTAAATGATCAGTTAGCAATATGATTTAGTAAAGTATTAAACCAGATTAAAATTGAGGTATTTATATTGGACTATGTTATCCATCTCTTTACGTACTGCAGAGTTGATCTGAGAACTGTGAAGGCAGTCCCTGACGGATGTGTGTGAGTTTGGAAGTCACACCTCATCACAGCACTCAACACTAAAAATTAGCTTCATTGCTTTGACTTGTAATGGCATATTTATGGTATAACTTACAAATGTCCTTTTGTTGCATGATCAGTTTGAATTCTAATGTATCTCAAATCTATTATGATTTAAATAACTTACTAGACTATGGATTGGATGTACACTTGTTTGAAGACTAGAAATCAGGATAGGTGAGGCTCATTTTAGTTAAAACGTGATGCCTACATTACCCATAATGCATAACTCAGATTAAGGTACATCAGAGTAACAAAACACAGGTGTGAGGGATCTTCAGTGAGTCATGAATCAATTCAGTTTTCTCTTTTTATACAAAATATTTATTGAAAATCTCGGCCAGTCATATACAATTCTACAAAAGTATAAATGGTTCAAATCCTCAGCAAACGGAACAAAAAGGACACATGTACGTACGCTGGTACAGCCATCGCTTCCTCCAAGTATTAATCACACTTGAAACTGGCTTCTAGTATTTTATCAAATAGTACATGCAAGTACACAGGTAGTAAAAAAAGAGAACACTCACCCTGATGCTCAATTCAAAACTAGCATTCATAGGATCAAATTCAGGTTTTGTTTCCATATTCTTTGAACAACAAGTTCTCGGATTAAATCTACAGTTTACTAATAAATACACCCGGCGTTAACGTGCCTAAATACGATCAAACGTTGCATTTGGGCGTATTTATTTGCATATAAAGTGGGGACGTGGAACCCAACTCAGAGACACTTGTGATCAGGTCATCAAGACGAACGTCCGTGCCGGGTGGAGACGGGGAACTATTTCACTTTAACGTTTGAGAACTTCTTTTTGTTAAATTAAACGTTGTGTATTCCTTCATTTGATTTCATTACCGGTGCTACAATGAAAACAAGTCAAACTGTGTTCTCCCTCCGGTTTAAACTGATTTATCAAAGTGTGTTCGTCCGATTAGCCGGATTTGGTGTTTATTTAAATTTCTCCTCACAACAACCGCTGTGTAACGTTCACGGTCGAGAAGTGTTCGTATGGAAAGGTGGCAGATATGTACAAAGAGAAGAAGACTGGCCCAGCGATGAGGAAGAGTAGGTCGTTTGGCTCTCTGAGCGGTGAATCTGGTTGTGTTGATCCTCGCCGGTGCGTTTCATCGTCCGTGTGGTCGCAGCTTCCTCAGTTCTCCACCTCCTCCTCCTCGGCGTCGTTCTCGGCTTCAGGTTCCTCCTCCATGCGCTCATCTTCCTCCTCTTCCTCCTCCCGGCTCTTATCGTTCTCCGAGTCCGTCTTCTTCTCTTTGTCTTTGCGTTTCTGCTCGGACACCTCCTTCTTTCCTTTCTGGCCTTTCTTGTACACTGTAAAGGAAGGCAAACGTACGTTACGCCTCGTTTCCATCTCTTTTCATGATGTCACCTCGTTTGGTGCTTTTCTTCTGCAGCAGTTTAATGCTTTAACTGGAGAATAGCAACAATTACTGCCTGTTTATCTCCATGCATCCAATCATAACAATCACATAACAGGCATTGATGGAAACGGGCGTTATTTAGAATTTTCTGTCGCAAATTCAGTTAAAATGTGCACTACATTTGGATGTAAACTCGGCTGCTTTCATGTAAAAGTCACGAGAGAAATCTTACAGTCAGAGCTGTTAAATGTCTGCATCAACATAAAGGAACAAGTTTAAATACGCAGAGATATTAAACGCAGGTCTGATTGAAAGCGCTGTAATAAATCACATTGATTGTAAAAGGAAGTTAAAAACAAAGTTGTGCATCACAATAATAATCAGACCAGCACTCCCTCCCTATTTTACAATATCCAGTAGACACTTTACATGCAGCTTGTGATCAAAAACTGAAATCCTGAATTTATATAATTTTATAAGATAATTTAACTCCAACTCAAATATCACACAAGCGTTTAGGTTTTTCCAGAAATGCTTGGAACGAGTCACTCTGCTGTCAAAGTCAGTGCTCGTTAAACACTTGTATTCCTGCATGGAACTCCTTCAAACCGACGTACTGACCTTCCAGAGCTTCTCGGAGCGGCTCCATGAATCTCTCAAACTCCATTTCTTCCATCGCAGCCAAGACGTCTCCTGCGTTCAGAGTTTTCCTTTTGGCTTTCATGGCAAAGTTGTTTGCACTGTAACAGGACAACCACAAAACGTACTTTATATTCACAAACATTTCACAAATATTATTCAGTCCTTTGATTTGATAACAAAAGCACTCTGTCTAGTTATAAAATGAACCAGAGTTTAGAATGTGTTGACGCGCGACTGCATTTTGTGAATCAAACCTGGACTGTTAAGATTAATACAAGTGGGTTATTGTTCTCACCAGGACGTTGCATACAACACAAACACGCTGGCAGCCTGAGATATGGCTCTCCTGGCTTCTTTTGACACGTTCACCCCATCTGGGAGCTGTGAGCAAAACAAACGGAGCGGAGGAGTTAACTCGGACCTGCAGGACACATTCACTTCAGCACAGAACAACACAGACGGCCTGAGAAAACCTCCATAAACACCACAACATCAAATTAATAAGTTTGGTCTCTTTTTTAAAATGATGGCTTACTTCCTCCCTATTGGCTTTGGTAAATTCGAGCAAATCCTGTTCATTTTCACTGAAAAATATGAAATGTTTAAGGTGTTGGAGCATCTTTTATGTTATAGGAAATCTTAAATATCAGCATGTTACTCCACAAACTGTGCAGGCATTTTATTTTAAAGCAGATATACATTGTTATGCATTATTGTGGTTTCTTTTTTCTCCCGAGGTTCTGGCCTCACATCCTCCACCCGACCTCTCCAGCCCAGATAACCAGTTAATGTGTAGCCGTGCCAACGCCAGAGGGAGAATCTGCAGCATTATTCCATATGCATATGGATTTTGACGTGACCCGATTAGTGAATGATGTCGGTGTCAGACGCTGTGTTGATGCTGGAGCAGACTGGTCCCGCCTCCAGCTTTCATTCTAAACTACAACGTCAAATTCCTGCGTGGAAACATTCTGCATCAGTACTCAGTACATTTACTGAGTATTCCCATTTTTAAATCACTTTATACTTCTACTCTACTGCAATGCGAAGGCAGAATGTAATCAAGTAGTAAAATATGAAGTTTTATAAAATAAGCTACCCAGCAGTATATAACAATTCAATTGAACTACACCTTTGCCTTTGAAACATTAAAGTGATGAACACATGAATTAATCAATAACTACAATCCAATAATATAATATAATGAAGCAAAATGGGCAATAATGTATAATGAGTACTTTTACTTTTCATGCTCATACTTAAACTTTTGAATGCAGGACTTGTAACAGAGTATTTCTACACTGTAATAATACTCCTTTTGCAAAATATCTTACTCAATACTTGTTTACATTAAAGGCATATAGCAGACGCTTGTTTGACTAGTGGCCACAGGAGACTGTTAGCTAGTACTTACCGAGTACATTTTGTGATAATACTTTCACTTAAGCAAACATTTGATAGCGGTACTTGTAACTTGTAACAGTATTTTACATGAGTGTGATTATAACTGGAGTACTTTTTCTTGAGTGTGATTATAAATGGAGTACTTTTACTTGTAACAGTATTTTACATGAGTATGATTATAACTAGAATATTTTAACTTGAGTGTGATTATAAATGGAGTACTTTTACTTGAGTATGATTATAACTGGAGTACTTTTACTTGGGTATTATTATAACTGGAGTACTTTACTTGAGTATGATTATAAATGGAGTACTTTTACTTGAGTATGATTATAACTGGAGTACTTTTACTTGGGTATTATTATATCTGGAGTACTTTACTTGAGTATGATTATAAATGGAGTACTTTTACTTGAGTATGATTATAAATGGAGTACTTTTACTTGAGTATTATTATAAATGGAGTACTTTACTTGAGTATAATTATAAATGGAGTACTTTTACTTGAGTATGATTATAAATGGAGTACTTTTACTTGAGTATGATTATAAATGGAGTACTTTTACTTGAGTATTATTATAAATGGAGTACTTTAACTTGAGTATGATTATAAATGGAGTACTTTTACTTGAGTGAAGACTCGGGTAACGCGTGTACACTCACCGCCTCCTTGATGATGCGGGTGATGACCGCGTTGGGCAGGTTCAGGTCTTCGGGTCTTTCCGCCATTTCTCTCGCCGGTTACCGAGTCCTTCAACCCGCCGCCGACTGTCCGTTACCGCCGGTCGCGGATAACCGTTACCTCTAGCAGCTTAGCACTGTGGCGCTAGCCCGGAGCTACCTGACGGAACTAGCTAATGTTCGTAGCTCGCTATAACATTTAGACGCTGAAGTCCCGAGTCTGAAGAAGTCGCTCCTATCGATCAAATCGATTAGTTTGACTTGATAGATCAGTTCACGCTGTGTCCGAGGTTCGCTCGCGCGTCCACCAGAACCGATTTGTTTTGGGACGTTTCCCGCGAACCTTTCCAAGCACGAGCCCTCCTCCTTCAGGCGTTCAACTCCGACCTCTGACGTGCGCGCCGCGTAGGCACGTAGGGGTGACGTAATTACGTAAAACTTAGAAAACAATGCTCTAATAGAAACATGGCAATAAAAAAACTTTTACGTCGTTATATTTGCGAGGTTTTGTTTCAGTAGTTGTTGAAAGTATTAATACATTTTATTATAGTAAAAGTATACTATCATACCGTAAAAATACGCTGGGAGAAGTCACGTATTAATGTTCAAAGTCTGTAGGTCTAAATATAATTTAAAACATTTTCTTAAAGCAAAATAATATCACTGTAACTGTTATATCACTAGATTATTATAAATTATTATTACTCATGCATTACTGTCTGCATAAGTTCGATTTAACTGTTTTACTGTTTGAAGGAAAGTAATAATGATTATTATTTTATTATGGATTATTCTGCTGATTATTGTTACTCCATTAATGGATGGATTGTTTGGTTTGTAAACAGTAAATAGAAGTAGTGAGAAATTAGTGTGTCACTCCACAGTGTTTGTTTGGTCAAACCAAGTCAGATCCTCAACATTATGACTAATAGGCCTACTAATGATTAACATTATTAATATTATACAAAATAAAAGGAGCAAATTATGTGTTGTTTTTAAATGATTAAATTGAACTATTTGCCAATTAATTTTCTGTTAATCGACTTAATAATAAATCCACTAATCATTTCAGCTGCACTTGTATAAACTGTTAGGTAGATTCATTTATAAAAAAAACATCATATTCTATAAGATACATAATGCACATTGTACATTTTTCCTTGATATTGTTCCAAGTATATTAATGTCAGTATTTATACAGTGATATATGAGTAATGTGCTCGTGCCAATGAATCCCTTTAAATATTCATTAATAAATAAAAAATAAAAGCTGACATATCAAGTGATTACAATGAACTCTCATAATATGGCAGCTTCACAAGCGTTTTTGTTGATTAATGAATGTTTTTCCTTAGTGTTTTCTGGATTAGGGAATGATCTAAAACTTGCCATTTACAAACCTGTTCAGAGGATTTCTCCTTCAGTTTGTTTTCAAACTCGAGTCAAGTCAAAGGTTCTTTGTGCAGCACGTTTAAAAACAACCAGCGTTGACCAAAGTGCTCGTTTTGTTGGACCAACAAGCCCAAAACCCCAAAACCCCAAAATATTCAACATACAAACGAAAACCACAGTGAACAGCTGTTTGAGGACATTATGAGACTTGAGGACAAAAATAGAAATGCATTTCTGACCCGTTTTTAACGATGATGTTACCTGAAGTGATGATAATGCTCCCACCTGCTTCGTCACACATTATTTGCAGTGTACGGATGAATGTTGGAAAAAAAAAAAAAAAAAAACCCTGACTGGGCAGACTTCCAGCTTGGCTCACACCTTCATCACTAACAGAGTGGGGAAGGTCAGAGGTATTTAGGTGGTTTCCATGGTAACTGGCTTCCTCACACATGCAGAAGGTGATGCAGCCACCCACACGTTGTAAGGCTTTTCTGAAGAGCGGTCTACTGCAAAGAAAAAGGCGAATTTCTATACGCCCACCGAGTTCAAGCTTCTGTAGCTGCTTTCTGGGCAACGCTCCAGGATGCTAAAGTTTCCTCGGCTGAGTCTGCCTTGTTGGAACAATCACATCCATTGTGTTTTACCTGACGTGTCCACAGGTTGTTTTACAGTAGATTTCATATTACATTTTTTATCATTTCTTTTTATCATTTAAAAATATATCACACGTCAGGAGACACCCAAAAAGAAAGGAAAATGGCAAAACAACAATAAAAATATCTGTAGTTCTAGGTTTCTTTTTAAAACATATTTTGTGATGTTTCTTTAGTCTTAACTTTTGATCTGATGCAACATATTGTGATGACTGTATGATTGTTGCAGGATCAATCTTGTTTCATGCTGTACTGATATCACTCAATGTGGTTGCCGGTATCCCCGTTACTGTGTCCAGTCATTCTTTGGTCTATTTTCTTTCCTCTCTGTGAAACTTATGGCCATTCATCCTGCTGAGGAAGATTTGAGAGGAGATAATGATTGTAATTTTATTGGAAATTGTCACTTAATAAAATAAAACATTTGTGAAATTAGTCACAGCTGTTCATACTTCAGATCATGCACTTAGTTGAAGTACAAGACTGTATGTAAATGACTGTTCTGCAGGTGTCACGTGGGCGTAGTGCTAGATATATATATATATATATATATATACACACACACACACACACACACACATACATACATATGGAAACATCAGACAGAGAACAAGATGAGTATTTGCATTCAGTCATGATGATTGATTTTGAATCTATTGTCCAATGTGCAGGTACACTGAGGAGCTGGGGAAATGGAAAAGGAAATGCCTTGCTCAAGAGCACCTCAGTGGTAATGATCGGTAGGAAAGCTCTAAACGTTTATTTAGACAGATGTATCCTCTCTCAATGCAAAACAATGAAACATATACGTCAGATGACTTCTTTAAAATGCAATATAGCAGTTTTATTTATTTATATATTTATGTCTTCAGAAATACACAAAATAACTTTGCATCTTGTTTCTTTTCTCTGCATACATCTTAAATTCAATTTGAATCAGAAAAGAAGATCTGTAATGCTATCTTGCAATAAAGTTATTTTGTTTGGATTTCCATTACATCAGCATCGAAAATCTCACCGATGAAAGGCCCAGTGGAGAAATGTAAAGTAAGAGTAATTTACTTAAGTCCATTTTTGAGGAACTTGTGCTTGAATATTTCACTATTGGCCTACTTTTAAAGCTTTAGTCACATTGCAGATTTGGATTATAAATAATATAATACAATTAAACATACATTAAATAATGTAATATTATGGGTTAAATTATCCAGCAGAATAAAAAGTAATTATGTCTTATAATTATGATTCAATAATGTCATATATGCTACTAAAATGTTCTAATGTTCTAAAATGTTGGCAATAGTGTACATTAATGTGCTCATACCAGTGAATCCTTATATGTATTCATAAATAAATAAAAAACAAAAGTAGAAATATCAAGTGATAACAATTATCTCTATTTATAAGAACAAAGAAAAAATAAATGTTTTTTTTTCTTAACTTCTTGTTTTCTAGATTAAGAATAACCTAAAACTTACATTTGGTACTTTAATTATCATTAAATGCCAATAAGTCTGTATTTTTACTCAAGTTAAACTTAGGATAATTTGTACTTGAATATGATAAATAATAATAATAATAATAAATGTTCACAAGTGGCGTTTTTAAACGAATATGTTGTTGGTATTCACTTTTTTTAACCCAACAACATCAACAAAACCATCTCACAATTAAACTCATTAAGTTAACGTCAAAGAATAAATCAGTGATGTGGAACAATTAACAATGTCCATCCGGCTGGAACATCGCCTGGTTCTGTAGAGGAAGAACCGGGGAACTGCCTATTTACACAGCAGCACGGGAAGAGTGTAGGGAGGAGGACGTCTAAATAATAGCGCAGTAAAAGTCACACGGTCCGTGGTTCTAAGTTCGCTCGTACCGCTGAGGTTCTGCATGGAACGGGGCAGGCAGAACCTCACCGTCGTCTGCTGCTGCCCACCACCACCGTTGGATTCTTTAGGAAGCGCAAAGAGGTTTGTTTATGCAGCACTACTTTTTGTGTACATCCGACAAGTACTGGCACAAACTAAACGCCACCATTTTTTACGTGTTTTGTTCAACAGGAAAAAAACGCTACGAAAAGTCGACGATTGATTTTACTTTTTTTTAAGTTTCCAACCACATCGTCGAGTACTGTTTCTCATTTCGGTTCCCTACGGACGACAAACGGCTGCGTTATTCGCCGGATCTATTTTCTTGTGGGGATGGCTGTGCTGCGCCTTTCTCTCGCCCTCTCTCCGCCATCTTGAATTTTAATGTTAGTTTCTTAAAAAAAAAAAAAATGTGTTTCCTGTGATATATTTTTTCGTTTATGGTGTCGTGCCAAAATTTGGATTGGTTTGGAGGATTTTTTTTATTTCGCGATTGTTTCGACAAAAAAAATCGCCGTTGTGAGTATTGTGTGTTTGTTCTTGCTTCCGTTAGCTCGACTCGAGACATTTAAACGCTTCCAACGCGTGAAAAATAGCTTTCAGCTATTTAACTGCCAGCTATCGTGATTAAATACTGCCTTCAGTGAGCCTCTGGGTGTCCGGCTTGCTTTGGTGACTGCCGTGGATCGTGTCTACGAGGGGTATCGGCTCACAAAACAACTTTTTTAATTCGCTCACGAAAAATGTTAGATTTAGCCTGTTGGGGCTAACTAGCCAAATGGCTTCCACATCAAACAACCCAAGCTAACGCTGCTAGCCCGCGGTGGTCCGGTGGTTTGCAGGTAACGTACAATTAGGGGGGGGGGGGGGGGTATGTGTGCAGCTAACTATCAGCTATTGCCTTCAAATATACGATGCATGTTATATCGTGAAGGAAAAACGGCGACGGCGTTGTGTTATTGTCGACTGTGTTGTTGACTGCTAGTCGTCGGAAGCTAAAGTAAGCCCACTGAAGTTAAGTTTGATGCTGGCCGAACTGTGAAGTGCGTTAACGTAAATTCACCAAATGTTCGCAACGTTACTCTCAATACAAAGCGGATAGGCAGACGTTGTGTGTGTTTATTTTGTTTTGTTGGGTGTTAGCATGCTTCGTGAACCATCTCGATGTCCGCTTGAGATGCGGAGTGAATGTATTGTGTCGTTAAATACCACCAATCCAACGTACTGTGTGTTTTGTTTGTTCCGGTGTTTGTGTTGAAGTGCATTTTAACTGGTGATGTTTTTTTAAAGAGAGGTTTGTGGGCAACGTTTAAGTCGCCTTGACATATTGCCGGCGTTTGCTGCAAAGCTAACCACGACGGCCCCGGCGTCGCCGTTCTGGTGGCTAGCTCCATGCTAACACTGTGCATATGGGCGGAGGGACGACTGTTAGCAAACAATGCGATGCTATATTGATAACTCCCGATACAAATCTCGGCCTCAGCTGTCGCGTGTGTGTGTGGCCTTCCGGGTTTCCACTGGCTTTTCTCATCCCCGTGGCTTTCTTTTTTTGTCGTTGTATTGTTGCTAACGTTAGCGTCTGAGCTAAAAATGCGAAGCTGCTGCTGCTTCTTTTTTTTTTTAAATGCATCGATTATAAATGAGATGGTGCTTCTTATCGCGACGCAAAATGTGCGCATTTTTGTAAAAGCACATTATTCGCACGACAGGTATGACGTGATTACAAACGTGATCGTGATTATACGGTCCCCCCAAATTAACAAAGCGATACTTTATGTGTGTATGTGTGACGGCAGCAAAGACGTTACTGTTGCACTTGACAGTAAGCCAGTGTATTACCTGGGGTTACCACTGCGCGGCGCTGCAGGATAACGTCACACGCGTTTCCCTCAACACTGTTTAAAAAAAAAAAACAGTGGCGGATGAAGGCAGAACTTGCACTTGCTGAAAGATGCTCATTCTGCAGAATGGCCCATATCAGAATCCTATATATAACACCACTGAATTATAATGATTGATTATGCATTAATATGCACATTGCTTTCATGTTGCAGCTGGTAAAGAGGAAGCTAACTGTATGTACTTTATACTACCGGGTGGCTTCATCTATAATAATAAATCATCATTTATTAGTTGATTCATATTTTGAATGAGTTTCAAAGTAACTGAAGCTTTCAAATAAACGTAGTGGAGTAAGCAAGTACAATGTTTACCTCCTGAGATATACTGGAGCAGAAGTGTAAAGTGGCAGAAATACTAGTACCTCAAAAGTGTACTTGAGTGAATGTACTTCATTACATCCGTGCATTGCATAAACGTGCCACAGTGAAAACCATACAAGCCACTGCTGGACTTGACTTATGCTAGACACACTGCACTTCAGCAGCTGCCGGTAGAAGAGTTTAATGGTTTTACTGGGCGATCACTCTCACTGACATCACCTCGGGTAGACCTCGTCACTTTGGCCGAGTTGGCAGAGCTCAGAATCGGGTTTATTGCCAAGTAGGTTTACACATATAAGGAATTTGCCCTGGTATTTTGGTGCATAATAATAAGCATAGTACGAGAAAAGGCAAAGCAAATACAGTCAAGAAAAGAAATATAGTGACTTAAAATATGAGTCAGATATGTACAATGTATCTGCTTTTAACATGAAATGAAGAGTGATGCAGTTCTGTAATGTGCAGACTATTGACCAGGGAGTTTGCAAAAGTTCCCTGTATAAAGTGTAGAGACTATGCAATGTTAAGTAATCATAGTCCGGGAGTTGTCCACATTCTGACAGATATGGAGACTTTATGAACTGCGACGTGTTGTTTGGACAGTTCTGCAAACTGGTCTGTTTATCTGTGACTGCCTGAGTTGTTGCATCCCTGTGTGTCCTCAAGACATTTTGGGGCAATCTCATCTAAATGTAAAGCTGCTCAACTTAGCATCACAACCAAGATGCAATTTAGCAAGTTTGAACGGAGCGAATAATGAAAGCATTCTTAGTTCATTGAGGAAAAGTTTAATTTCTTGTCCTCTTGACACGTTGCGATTACATCTTGTTAGATGCAGATGGCAGTACATCCACCGGGCCGTTTCCATCCCATTTTATTTTTAATTTCTTGGGTTTGTGTAAACTACTTAGATTTCCTGGCCTCTAGCGATGTTTGTCTCTGCTCTGCCTCCAGGTTTCAAACTCTAGACCCCAGTCTTCCCCACTCGAGAGTGTTTCCTCATCTCGGAGACTAAATGCAACTGGATCAGGGGGCTTGTGGGCATGAAGTGGCTGGGCGAATCCAAGAACATGGTATTAAATGGCAGACGACACGGAAACAAGTTGACCAGCGAACAACCTGTGAGCCAGACTCGCTCTCAGCACTCACAGCGGGCGTCCCTGCGCCACAACAAAAACCGAAACCGAAGATGTAGCCGCAGTGGGTTAAACCGCGTTTATGTTAATAAAGGTTTAGATTCTTCCCCAGTCACACTCACTAATGCCAGTCTGTGTTTGGTGTTTGCAGGGTTTGTTGCAGCCAGTCTAGAGGCAGAGAGACGCTATGTGCCCTCCTCCGGAATGACTGCCAAGGAGTTGTGTGAGAATGATGACTTGACCACGAGCCTAATCCTGGATCCCTACCTGGGTTTTCAAACCCACAAAATGAACACCAGGTCTGCAGATTTATCACAGTTGAACTGATGCTCTCTTTGCGATCATATAAAAGCACTGTTATCGGTGTCGACAGATGTCTTCTCCTTTTCATCAAGTTGTATTTTTCATATTTTCACATTTGCATTCCCTTTGTTTTACACCTTTTAATGTGTCCTCGCAGATTTCGACCAATTAAGGGAAGACAAGAGGAGCTGAAGGAGGTCATCGAGCGCTTCAAGAAACACGACAACTTGGAGAAAGCGTTCAGAGCTTTGACAACCGGAGACTGGGCCCGAAATCTTTTTCTCCACAAGACGAAAGCTCAAGAAAAGCTCTTCAAGCAACATGTAAAAAAAATAAATAATCGAAGATCTGTTGTTTTTTTACGCAGAATTACAATCAGATGACTAACTTCATGTCTTGCACAGGTGTTTGTGTATCTGCGGATGTTTGCCACGGACAGCGGGTTTGAGATTCTCCCTTGTAATCGCTATTCGTCAGAGCAGAATGGAGCGAAAATTGTGGCAACAAAGGAATGGTGAGGACATGCAGCCACCTGTCATTTCTGATAGTAACGGCACTGCTAGTAAACATGCTATATCCATTAGCCCCTACCAGCTAATGTATTTAAACTTTGTCTATGTGAATGTCTGTCATGTCCACCAGTGTTTTAATGCATGAATATTATATAACATTAGTCACGGTCTGGTGCAACTTTGGGGAAAGAAAACAACAAATGCATAAGGATCCTTGTGTTCTTTTACTTTGAACAGACAGTAGTGCAAGTGTCATAGAAGGACACAATCCTCTTGCTGGGGATTGAGGCCGCATTTTGCCGACAGGCAACTTTGGTAAATTCAAGTCTATTCATTGTAAAAAATAAAAATAAAAAATAAGGAACATCTCAAACATTTAATGGGCTGTTTTTGCTCAGACTAGGTGATCGTTACATCTGGGTGATGCCGTCAGATGTGATTTAGTCTGTTGGATGTGTTTCCATCCTCATCTTATACACAGCTCTCTCTCTCTCTGATGCTTTTGTAGCTGACTGAGAATCTGTAGATGGGGGTCTTCCCTCTCTGTTTCAGTTGCACTGGCCAGACACTGACTCACGACAGACAGCACGTCGTGCCAACTTCAGCACATTGCTGAAAGTGTATGGCTTAAACTTGTGAACTTTGGTTTCACATTATGTAGATAACTCTGCATACCGAGTAGCGGTCTGCATGCACCTGACCGTGACCCCTGTACGGTGAAGGGTCGGCATGAATACACAAACGGACCGTTACAGACCTGCACACATAAAGCCTGTTCTGGGATCAAGGCAATGCAGCCTACTTTGCAGTGTGAAACGAACTTCTTTTAATACTTTGTGTTGATTTTCTGTTTGTTTTTTACAGGAAAAGAAATGACAAGATCGAGTTCCTGGTGGGATGCATTGCTGAGCTTTCAGAGAGCGAGGAAAACATGCTTCTCCGGCACGGGGAGAATGACTTCAGCGTCATGTACTCGACCCGCAAGAACTGCGCACAGCTCTGGCTGGGTCCGGCTGCGTTCATCAATCACGGTAGCGAATGCAGTAGCTTCTACTTCTAGAGTAACCCCAACGTCGTGCAGCAACAGGTGGAACTTGAAGGAGAGGGTTGGACGGCCATGGCGGCCGCCGGGCAGAGGCGTGTTGACAGGGAAGCAGAGGAGGGACAGCATGAGCAGGATCAGGAGGAGGGAGAACCTGAGAAGGATCAGGCGGAGGGACAGCGTGCCAAGGATCAGGAGGAGGGACAGCTGGAGCAGGATCAGGAGGATGGAGAACCTAGGAGGAGGAGGGACAGCGTGAGCATGATTGGGGAGGAGATTGTAGTTGAAATAGTAGAAATAGAAGCTTCATAATTAACAGGGACTTGCAAGGAGGTAGTGTGTTCCATGCCATGATGATTCATTCTATTAATATTGATGATAAGACATGTAATTGTAACGCCCACATAATGCTGGCTCAGTCAAAAAGTGTCAAATAAAATAAACGGTTTGCTTTTTCCATCCAATGTAAATACAAATAAGAAATTCTTCACTTACGAGGATAAATCAGATTATTGGCAGAGGTAATTATACACTTAGGAGGACCTATTTATGAATGAAGATATTGATTTTAGCTAATAAATTACTTAAAATTGTACACACTGTCCCTTTAAAGGTACAGAGAAACTTTTTTATGGCCCTTGTTACCCTGATGCAAGGAGAACTGTTTTTAAGCAAAAATGTAGTCTGACGTGGTGTATGGCAGATTTTCGTGGGCCGGTTGGTCCAAAATACATACAATTTATACTTATTTTACCCCCCCACCCAGTTCAGCCACGCTAATGATCTGCTGTCATTAGTGCTGTAGCAACGCAATGAAATATACATACTTGATCTCCAATCCAGTATTCTTGGTAAGGATACTAATTTCATTGTCTTTCTTCTTTTTTTCAGATTGTCGACCAAACTGCAAGGTAGGTTCTTTAAAGGGTCCCTTAAAGGGATGGTTTGGCTGTTTGAAGTGGGGTTTTATGAAATACTTATCCATAGTCGGTGTATTACTACAGCAGATGGAGAAAAGCAGTGGGCCGCGGTGGACGGGGGCAGTTTTTATCAGTTGAAGTGGAGGGTATTTTTAGAACATTTCCCCACTTCACCTCGCTGTCAGACGGCCCTGTAAGACGGGAGCTGAAGCTGGGATCTATGCTCTCTCCAAAGCCACCACATGTCATTGACAAAAAACGGTTATTTCACTTCTATGTTGGTTTCTCCAAACCACCATCTTCGTTAGGTAATACACTGATGAGTTAGTACATCATACCGCCTCACTTTACTATCTCTTACTAAATAATTGCATGCTCAGTGTGGAGGTTCTGTCCATTCACACTGTTTTTATTTTGTACAGTTTGTATCGACAGGACGAGACACGGCATGCGTGAAGGTTTTGAGGGACATCGAACCAGGAGAGGAGATCTCCTGTTACTACGGAGACGGGTTTTTTGGGGAAAACAATGAATTTTGTGAATGCTACACATGTGAAAGGTAGGTGTGATGACAAATACACTCAACCGAAGGTGTCGCATGTACAGAATGTGTTTATATATGGAACATATGAACTTTAATACAGTATTACTCACTCACAAGTAAAGCTGAATGATTTCACTTCCCTGGGATGTTTGATCCATTCATTGATGTTTGTTGTTGTGCAGACGGGGCACTGGTGCTTTCAAATCCAAAGCTGGGCTGCCAGTGGAAGTGCCGGTGATCAACAGCAAGTACGGGTTACGGGAGACGGACAAGCGTCTCAACAGGCTGAAGAAGCTGGGGGAAGGAAACCGGAGCTCAGATAGTCACTCTGTAGGCTCCCACACTGACGTGGACTCTCAGGAAATGCCAAAAACACATCAATGTAAGAGCCCTCTAAATATTTAATGCTGTTGCATAGTGGATTTTTGCAGTCGCTTGCAGCTATTGTCCTCCTCAGTACAGTTATATCACTACAAAAACACATTTGATGACCCAGCCAACATGTGTAGGTGTGTTTCTGAAAGTATTATCAGGCGTAACGTACAACATTTTATCTTTTCCCACCAGCCGCCAGAAAAAGAACATCATCTTCTGGCCTGAAGTATAAAAACAGGACTCAATCCAGACAGACTTTGTCAAGAGCCCTTACTACCTCATGTTCAAAACAAGGTCGCGTAAACAATAACAGGGTACCAAAGAGACTAAAATCCCAATCCAAGCCTTCACTAAGTAAAGTCCAGTTGCGGAGTCGCAGGAGGGTTGCAGAGCCCAAGGCGTTGGCCAAAGGGGAGACTTGCCAGCTGGGTCTCAGGGACTCAAAGGTGTCACTGTGTAAAGGTGTCGCCGTGAAGAAGGAGAAGGATGGACAGGAGCTGATGCAGCAGGCGTTAGGCCAGAGGGGCTGCCTCACCCGCCACGCTGCCAAGGAGAATGGCAATCTACCGCACGTGCAAGGCAGCGAGGGCAGCCAGTGTTCCACGTACAGGACTCGCAGGTCCACAAGGACCCTTGTAAAAGCCCAGGAAACGGCAGCTGGCGTTAAGCTGGAGCCCAGCGCTATGGACGGCTTGAGCCCAGTCCCTGGCGGAGTGGTCATTAAAACGGAGCCGGCTGACATGGAGGAGTATCTCCACCACGGAGCGGGACTGGAGCAGCCGGCGTTGGACGCCAGCTACGCCAGAAGAGGCTCGTGCACGCGGAGGAAACGGATGACGCGCCTCAGGACGGAGCGGACGATTAAATGCGAGGACTCGTACGGCAAGCCGTTCATGCCGGTGGCCGCGGGCCACGCCGCAAACTTCTCAGACTGTGGTAACGTGCTGCTGAGCTTCGCCGACCGGCACAGGGACTACAACGGGGTTTCCAACGGCAGCAAATCCCTCCGCAGGGACAAGGGTAAGAGCGGCTGCCGGTCACAGGACAAGGGGAAGAAGAAGCGTCAGATCACGCGATACGACGCTCAGCTGATCCTGGAGAACAACACGGGCATCCCCAAGCTGACGCTCCGCCGGCGGAGGGACAGCAGCAGTAGCAAGACCAATGACGCCAACGACCCGATTGGCTCCTCCAACCTTTCTGCCTCGACGGTCAACTCGGCCTCTTCCAGCAAAATCAGCATCAAGTTCAGCAAGGACCACGACAAGGACAAAGGCAGCTCGTACATAGCCAAACTGAATAACGGCTTTGCCCCCGTGGTCCACAGTAACTCCACGAAGCTGAAGATCCAGCTGAAGAGGGAGGACGACGCACGCAGAATACCCCAGACAAAGGCGGACCAGGTGTCCTATAATGGGGACATGGGCCAGAGTCTGGAGGCCAGGAACGGTGGACATCGGACCCAAAAGGTCCTGGCGGAGCCGTCGTCGGACGAGGAAGAGGAGGAGGACGACGATGACGACGACGATGATGATGAAGATGACTACTTTGACAATGAGTTCGAAGACGATTTCATTCCACTTCCTCCTGCAAAGCGCCTCCGACTCATTGTGGGTAAAGACTCCATAGACATCGATATCTCCTCCAGGAGGAGAGAGGATCAGTCTCTGAGGCTCAATGCATAAGCTGTGGAGCTCATCACTCCTAACTTTCCCCCTGTAAATAAAGATGACCTGCTAATCAACTGTTGTGTTGATGTAAAAGAAGTACAGTAATTTAAAAACAAAACAAAAAAATGCTGAAAAATTCTGAATGAAGGTGCTGTTGACCTAAAACCAAATCTCTTGTTATTCACTTAACGTCCATGATTGAATTCTTATTAAAAAAAACAACAAATTACATTATTCAAGAAAAAGTTTACTCACCCAGACCTTTTTCTCTCCGGCATTCAGCCTGCAAACTATGCTAAACGTAAACAGCTGGTCCTCTTATGGTTTCTGAATAATCCGACCGGACCTTGAGTGAAAAACCAGGGATTTATTTTAAGTCCAACTATTCCTTTAAGTGAATGCACTTGTTATATTCATAATGGAAATGGATATTGTAGAAAGTGTACAGTATGGTGACTATCCCCTCTGTCTCATAGGCAGGTTTTTATTGAATTCTTTTGATTTCTGTCTCCTAGTTTGTAATTTTTCGTTGTGTGGGCGAACCATGCTGAGCGTACGGTGGTGTGGTTGGTCCAGAGGCATTACAATATCAACCAGTCAGTTCATTTGGATCCAGGTGCCATGTTCTCATTATCCAAGTAGTTCTCCTGGTAAAGAACCACTTGAATTTCAGTAATTCATTTATTATATTTACTGTGTAAGTTAATCATCTCTCTCTCGCTCTCGTCCATTCATGCAATGTTAAAAAGAAGAATCATATTATTCACCCTAGAAAGAGCTGTTGAGGCTTTTATTTATATATGTCATGTATTTAACATGCACCATAATGAGTCACAGTAACGATATGCATGTGGAACTACGCCGCGTTTGTCACACATTCATGACATGAACGATGTAATGGAGTTGCACAATGTGTTTTTTCCTCTCCCCAGCGAATCGACTCCAGAGGGCTGTAAATAAACTGAGCTGCAGAGTTCCACCAAATAAAAGCACACACAAGGTTTTCTAATCGGCGTTGCAGTCAAAAACGAATGGCCGAGCTACTGCATAATGGTAACATGGCACACATTAGTGGTTAAAAAGGTCAATCCAAAACCCAAACATAAAGGCTACCTATGTGCATTTAAAAGAAAATCTGTAATCAAGAAAAGTAATGTACAGAAAGACTGGCTCGCATCCCCTCAGCTGAACTTCTGTTTCTCTCTCTCGATGCCCAGTCTGGCGTTCTAATACCTAATAAAGTTTCTTTTATTTTGGAAAGAGATGCCCAATTGACACTAGAGTTTGGGGAGGAGAAAAAAATCAAGTCGTTATAATGTTCTTAACTAGCGTAGAAACGTGTTTTCTTCTCTCTAGGGTGCTACTTTTATTTCCTCGCCATCTTGTTTGACTTTCCATCTCGTGTAACTTGTTGCTCGACGGTGGCTGCATTAACGTCAACAGGCCCCAAAAATCTGCAATGACACACATTTTTTTGTCAGTTGCGTCTTTGAAAGTTGTTTTGTTTTTGTTTTACAGGTGCTTTTTTTTTAATTTGCAAAGAAAAATGTAGAAAGAAAACTACCCAACAGCATTAGGTGCCTTAAAAAAAAGCTTTTTTTTGACACGTTAAGACCAAAATTGTAACTAATCAACGAAGAATGACAATGCTAAGCCATCTGCCCCCCCTTGAATCATTGAAACACTTCCGCCGTCAGTCCTTCTGTATATTATTTTAATTTTTGTTTTTTTTGTGTGGATTATAAATGAACTGTCCAACAGATCAAGGGATCAACTGAGATTGAATGTTAACCCCACTTCTCCTTGTGTTAATATGTACTGTTCATATCACCAGCAGCTAATCACTGTTCAGAAACCTGGCCCGGTCTGTCCTTACCCCCCCCACCACCACCTTTTTTTCGTCGGACGTCTCCATCCTACACTGTAAACTGTTCCAGGTGTAACGTCTGTGTGGTCTTTGTCCAATAGACAGCTGTCAAGATTTTCAAATTGATTCAAAAAAGGCAAAAGGAGAAAAGAAAAAAAAAGGCAAAACAAATGTGAATAGTTTGCGGACGTTTTAGCGTGTTGCTTGGGGTAGCGGGAAAAAGCGTAAAGAGAATTCAGAATGGACGGTGCATATATTGTCCGATATGTAAATCATGTGAACACATCTTGTACTTATTTAACAGTTTTGAATACTTGAAAACTATATAAAGTTTCTTTGTGAATCTCGTTTCCCTGAGCCTGTTTCAAAGTCGACCATTGATGTTAACTTTTTTCAATTTTTCTTTTTTATGGATGGTTCAAATCTGTTTTTATTATCGTCAACACATCCAATGAAAAGAGCAAAAGTATTAATGTATGAGTCTGAGTCACTACATTATTACTATGATATCAGGTTCCTGCTGAAGCCATAAAACTGCTCCCAAATAAATAGTTTAATTTACCTCCTGAAAACAGTAGTTTTTACCCAACAGGAGGATTTGTTTGGGACTACTTTTCTGTGGTGGATTTATCCCCATTTGGTGCTTTAGTGTGTGATTGGGCCAGCAGGCTGATGTAGGTTAGATTAAGTCAAAATGAATGACAGTGTGTTTTTGCTTTTGTGTCTTTCCATTAAATTTGTTGACAATAAGAAAAGTATAGAATATCGAGATTTATCCTTTAAATTCAGTTAGTTGGGAAACTTAACCAGTAGCTTCAGTTATAAGAAGCTGATTCTTTTTATTGGGCTATTTACTCTCTTTTTTGTAAGTACATTTAATTAATATAATAATAATAATATTAATAATATAATATTTGCGATAATATTTGACCATACCAACACATAAAACTTAAACATAAACAAATACATCATGTTGTATTGTTATAAATGAAGATAACTTCTTAAATACTGTTGAACAGGCGACCTTAAGACTTTTTAAAGATTAATATCACCAGAGCTGTACCTTTGACCTCATTGGCCTGTCAGCCAATCAGCAGCGCCCCTACCAACGCTCTGTCCAATCAGATTCGACGGAGCGCTATTTGAAAGCTGCCTGGCTGCGTCTTGTTTACCTGCGGAAGTTTGAGTTCACAGATCTGTTCGGTGAGGCTTGCTGCTGAAAGGAAACAACTACTCGTCTCTTCGCTTGTCTAACCCAGAGTCTGCCCTCGTTGTTGCCGTTAACCATGTCCACTGTGGATTTCCGTGCTGCAATGGTGAGTAAAAACTATCTCGCTGTCTGTTTTTTAGCTAACGGTGCTAGCTGGCGAAGCTAACAGCAGCCGCTTTGCTAGCTAGCAGCATTAGCAAACATTTCTGTCGGTTTGTTCGCCGTTTGTCTACTTAATGTCGATATTTTACGTTGGATAACGTGTCTGAACCTTCTCCCACGTTTATATGTTCGTCATGTTCTTCTTTTAGCTGCTGCCTGCTGCAGATAACCCGGTGAAGATGGGTAAAACCGCGGCGGCTCCGAGGAGAGCTGCTCTCGGAGAGATCACCAACTCTGCAGCCGTCAACACAAAGGTGAGTTTAATCATGGAGGAACGAGAGTTCAGTTCATTTACAGCCTCGTGTTGTCTTAAATCCACCTCGAATGAATCCAATAATAGCCCTAAAAACACACGTGGACACAACCTAATCCACATTGTGGCCTAAAGTATGTAGACGAGCCTGCACACAAACACGGTGACCCTGAACGCGTCCCGGAAGTGCTGTTTGGAGTTCCAGCATATGAATCATGTGCTTTGCATCCACGTGTCTCTGTACATCTCTATGTGAACACCAGGTCTACGTCACATTTGTTCAGCGTCTACACAAAGTAGGCCTTGAACAACCTGACCACCGTTCCCATCAGACAGTCCCAGTCTCGTGGTTTGTCTTGTTGTAGACCACAACCTTGCAGATGAAGAACTGGTCGTCTCCTCTTGTGTGGACTCTCCCTCTCCCTCAGGCTTCAGTTTGGGGCCACAACTAGTTGGTTAACTGATTCCACAATGTTAGTGATGGAATCTGAGGTTTAAGTCCCGGTAATCACTAAAATGTGCTCAAAAATACCAAAAAAAACCCTCTCCAATAAAATGCCCTTCAGAATAAAACCCCATTGGACTTGTTTCCCCCCCCTCAGAGGACTGGACCTGCCAAAGCATCAGCCAAACCGTCCTTTGCTCAGAAGGATAAGGCTGCGGTCCGGGCGGTGCCGCCGGTGGTCCCGGTGCCTGCAGACCCCCTCCCCCTGGTTTCAGAGGAGTCGGCCGACGTGTCCATGAAGGAGGAGGAGCAACTGTGCCAGGCGTTCTCGGAGACGCTGCTCACGGTGCAGGACGTGGACGAGGAGGACGGCGACCTGCCGCAGCTCTGCTCGGACTACGTCAAAGACATCTACAAATATCTACGTGACCTGGAGGTGATTTATAGCGTCGGTTGTCTAAACTCTCTCCCCTCGCCGCTGCATCGCCTCATGTTGAATCTTTCTGTCTCCGCAGGTCGAGCAGGCTGTACGAGCGGACTACATGCAGGGTTATGAGATCACGGGCCGCATGCGAGCTCTGCTGGTGGACTGGCTGGTCCAGGTCCACTCCAGGTTCCAGCTGCTTCAGGAGACTCTGTACCTCACAGTAGCAGTCCTGGATCGTTTTCTCCAGGTACGAACACGCTAAAATAAAACTACTTTGTGTTTTTGTGAGCGACGTAATAACCTTCCCCCTCCGTCCTGCAGGCCCAGCCGGTCTCTCGCAGGAAGCTGCAGCTCGTCGGCGTCACCGCCATGCTTGTGGCCTGTAAATACGAGGAGATGTACGCGCCGGAGGTGGGAGACTTTGCCTACATCACGGACAACGCCTTCACGAAGGCTCAGATTCTGGAGATGGAGCAGTTCGTCTTGAGGACTCTGAAGTTTGAGCTTGGACGTCCTCTTCCCCTTCACTTTCTCAGACGGGCCTCCAAGGTCGCAAGTGTAAGTTTTAGGACGTGGTGACTCGCAGGGAAGAGTTCGTTTTTAAATATTTGGGTGAAAAAACTTAACTTGTATTGGTCAAATGCAACTTAAAGCTTCATATACTTCCCCCCCCCCCCCCCCCCCAGTCTGATGTAGAGCGCCACACGCTGGCCAAGTACCTGATGGAGCTGACCCTCCTCGACTACGACATGGTGCACTATCGGCCCTCCGAGGTCGCCGCCGCGTCGCTCTGTCTCGCCCAGCTGCTGCTGGAAGGCCTGCCCTGGGTGAGTTGGTGGGACTTTTAAAAAAAACTCCTGACTTCAATGCTTCGTCCTTCTCTTCGCTGCATTTTAATTCGTCCCTCTCGTCAGTCTCCGACGCAGCAGCACTACTCCACCTACGACGCGGCCCACCTGAAGCCCATCATGCAGCACGTCGCCAAAAATGTCATGATGGTCAACGACGGGAAGACTAAGTTCCAGGTGAGTTTGTGACTAAGCACACCCACGAGTCGTGTTCAAATACCAGGATGCAAGCCGGCATTCCTTTCCTGCTATTCTGACGAATGAATCTGTCCAGCGGGTGTAAGGGCGAGAAGGTCAAAGTTTAAGATTGCCATGTTGTGACTGTCCTAATGGATGAACTGAAA